>BGPT01001380.1:29064-41936 GCA_003297045.1 Symbiodinium sp. clade C Y103
GGCTCGGTCCATTTGCATACTTTCCGGTTAGGCATACTCCCTTGGATTGCCCCTGATAAACCTAAGTATGTGCATTTTTTGGAAAACATCATGACACAGCTGGCGAGCGGTGCTTTCAGGTGTGATCTGCCTGCCACATCGCCACTTGACAGCACCGCCCGCTTGACCGTTGGAGAGCAACCTCTCAGGGCAGCTGCCTGGGAAGGATAGTGACGTCGTAAGTGTCACAGGGTAAATGAACTGTATTGAAATGTAATGTCCCTTGGAACTGCCTTGTCAATCAGATCATCGATGCAATTTGATGATGATCCTCTGTAAAAAATGAAGACTTACTGGAAGGGGCTGCATGATAGATTTGGATGATTTGAGTTGCATGAAAATGTCCTGCTGAAAATCAGATGGAACAAGGTGCTGCATCGTTCAAAATGTTTTTGACAGCTTCAGGCACTAACGGCCGCTTCGTTGACGCCGTTGGCTTTGATGTAGGTGTTGACCTCCGCACCTTCGTTGTGAAACAATGACAACACGTGACAACATTTGACACAGAGTTCTAGGTTCGGTTCAGTTGGGATGTTGCCTTGTTGGCTTATTGTTGGGTTATTGTTGGGTCTCTCTCGGTGCAGATCCGACTCTGAGGTCACAGCTGCTGGGCAAACCCATGGGTCTTAGCCTCGGATTGGTCTGCGCTTCTCGCCAAGACGCATGACGCAGCAGCTGGCTCCCCTGACGTCCTTCCACTGGGCCGCTCCTCAACCCGTGCATCACGGATACGAACCTTGGACCACGTGGACCAATTTCTTGATTTCGTTTGGCCAAATGCCAAATGCCAAATACATCCAATTTTTCAAAAAAAAAAACGTTCGTTTTTGGAAAAATTGTTGGTTTTTGTTCCTTGACTGACGGGAATCTCCGAGGCTCCCACCAGCACTGCTGCAGATGGATTTCTTGCCTTGACCAAGTGATACCAAATGAGCTAAATCAAGCTAAATCTAAATGCGGCGCTATAAAAAAATATATATATATACATATATATAATAGTTTATATAAGTTCAATGACACCTCTCAGGCATTGCGGCACTGTTTCGCCTTGCTTTTTTCTGCCGTGGAAGACACCAGCCCTTCAACCAGTTTGGGGTCTTCAATTTGATTTGTCTGTTCTGTGTGTTCTGTGGTGGTACAGGGTCCCAATATCAATCCACTTCTAGGCAGATCGAGTTTGATGCACTGTTCAGATCTCCACGCCCAAGGACGCGCTTTTGCACCTGCAATCAGCATTAAATGCCACCTCCCATGTCATATGAATGCACATTGCACAATCTGCGGCCTCAGGGGGGCATTCTCGGAGGTCTTGGGCAGCGCTTTCCTTGGATGGGCCACAGTACAACGAAGCACCATTTTCGGATGAAACGTTGGAGACATGCTGTGCAACTCTAGGACTCTAGGTTCTGCAATGTTGCGGATCTGTGCGGTACGTACCAATCATACCATGATGTAAAAACTTTGATGTGCTCGGCTCCTCTCAGCTGATACTCTTCAGGCGTCACAATCTCAAAAGATCTGAGACCTTTGCATCAACTTTGTTGTGCCGGATGAACTCGTCAACTTCCTCTGCTGTTGGAGGTTTGCTCTCCTGGAAGGCCAAACAAATCAGGGAAATACGAAAGCAAATGCGCTGCAATGTTCTGCGCCTCATCAGAAGAATCTGCAGAACTCCGGGGCATATCTATCTCCACCTCATCACGCTTGAACAACAAGCAGTCTTGGTGTGGCCTCCAGACTTGAACATATCGGTCTCGAATTATTTCAAGATTCTCCTTTAGAGCAGTGGGGTAGAACGAAACGTGCGTGGTTGTGGTAGAAGGTAATGAAGGGAGAACCCAGAAAGTGTTGGCAACAGCCCCCCCAAATGTAGTGAAGATATACATAGACCCGGATGTGCGGAAATAACCTGGATTGTGGGAACATTCATCAAGATTTTGGGAACATCCTGAAATTGAAGAAAATCCACCTGTTCAATCTGTTGAGCTTCAAACTGCATCACGTGCGCTTGCAGTTTGCCATGCCCACCACCAGCGCCAGCAGCGGGGTCGGCAATGTTGAGCCGAAATACTGAGGCCAAAAAGATGTGAAAGGGAAAGGGTTGGAAAGGGATGGAAAGGGCATAAGTCGGCATAAGACTTTTGAAAGTCGGGGTGACTTTGGACCTGGAAGGCGCATGCGGAAGGTGTACACTGTGTACACTTACCATCAGTTACTGGGCGCATTTTCCACCTGTGAATCACATCTGAATCACATCTGTACATATCTGTCTTCCAGTTCTGGAATGTGCCCTTGCACGCCGACTTTGCCTCAATGGCTTCCAACATCTAATGCCAACCATGACATTACTCGCATGACTGCCACACCGTGGCACAATGTCTTAGCTGCTACCATCTTCCTACCTAGCTCCACCCACTGTTGGAAGCACCAAGAGGAGGAAAAAATGTATATCCCAAGAGTCCCACGTTGTGTGAAAGGTCCAAGGGCAGACTTGTTTGCAAAAGGAATGGGTCCAACTGCTGAGCGCAGCATACGGCTCCCCATCGTCGCTCCAAAATGACTGAATTACAGATGCTGTAGCCGAAATAGACAACGAGGTAGAAGCCGTTGGTGCTCACATATATAGACCGCATTTCCAGTGGAGTGAAACAGGTACGTACGGTCGTAGGTCGTACAGTACATTGAAACATTCGGATGGCACAGGGCCTGGTGGTTTGCTTCGATGAGCTCAAGATGTCATCAGTTCATTAGTGTCAACAGATAACATGATGCAACGCAGCCTAAAAATATTTAAGCATCGAGTAACGTCGAGTGAATCAAGCACAATTTCACGGTACTCTATTTGGAGAAGGTGAAAGGCAAAGAAGGCAGAGCATCAATCACCATATCGATTCATATCATAACGCATCATGCATCAAGTGATGTTCACCAAGAGTCCACCAAGGCCGAAACTTGTGGGCACCCCGGCTTGCTGCCAGTACCCCTGCTAAGCATACAAGAATGTACAAGAACTGCCAAAAGTTGTGGTTGCTACGTGCTTTCCACGACAGTGTGGCCGTGGCCCTGTGACAGCTGGAGCGGCTGCATATGGCTGGAGGTATCTTTAAAAATCTCCGCACTTCCCATGCAAAATCGTCTTGATCGGCTCGCCAGACTTGATACGGAGTTGGCTTTCGACATCTCACGCATCAGTATGGCACACTCGAATTCTTTCAGAAATTCAAAGAGGATCAAAGAGGGGCCACTGGAACATTCCTGACGTTGCGGTAGTAATCTCTGATGGGGTCGCAGCCTTCTTCCATCGATACCATGCGACAGTAGAAGAAACAAAACTCCCGGAAGTCGAGATAACCTCATTGGGCGTCCAATGCTTCCCAAGAAATCCATTCCGCTTGAGTGGTTTACCCTTCACCGTGGAAATTAACCAAAGATCACCGCATGGACCCCCGAGAAAAAGATCCATTGACAGTAATTTCACTATGTATTTGAATGTAATCAATGTAATCTTTACATGCGTATGCATGAGTCATCTCCATTGAAGTCTGTCTTGCATCTTGTTTGGTTTCATCTGCGTGTACATGTAGATATCCCAGGTCTCAAAGCAAAATACTTCTGGCCAAGCCACCCTTTTGCTGCACGTCAGCGGTTCGCCACATTGTCATCAACCGATCATGTGGAAGTTCATGGCCTGTGGGGATCTTCAGGAGTTCCTGGCAGCCGGAACCATGTTGAATGGAAAAACTGAAAATACTGCAAAATATGGGAACCTCAACCATTGATTTCAAAGGAGGTTCAACAATTCTTGGCCTTATAGAACTCACAATCTGATACTGTTCCTCTGGCGCCAGAAGTAATGTCGATAAGTTTGAAGATGCTACTCATACAGCCAGGGTAAGCTTGAATATCCTTGATCATCCTTGAACATGGCACTATCACGGATCCTGTGACCTGCTTGGCAAAATACAAATATACAAACATACCAAACAACCCTCCATTCTTCCACGGGATTCCTGGACCATATCCGAAAACTCATCGAACTCGATCTCACCAGATCCATCGGCATCGTATTTGTCAAAGGCTACTCTGAACTTCTCAATGGCCCAAATTTCAAGACCCATTTGTCGTGCCAATTCGCGGGTTTGTCGGACTTGAGGTCTTACGGTCACTTCCTCTGCGAAGCAGAAAGAAGAATACCAAATAGCAAACTCTTCGATGTCAATATAACCCCCTGAGTCACGATCTGCGGCCCGAAATGCGCGTTCTGCAAATTTCTTATCCAATTCTGATGCATCAGAAACATCGCACAGGGCCACCAGAACCTGTGTGAGCTGTGAAATCTGCAACTTCCCGTCAAAAATGGTTCCACCTTTTGGTATCTCAGCAAAGCGTTGAAAAAGATGAGCAGCCTCCTTGGCAACTTGCTGAGGAAGCCCGACACGGTGAGATAATTCTGGAACGCCCGGACCAGACTGTTGCACGAAGGTCTGAAACCGGTTGGTGCCCTGTGTGTTACTGGCTTGGCGGACCCGGTCTTCCTCGTGACTGGGGCGATGGCGCCCATTGCGCACCTCCTGTGCTGCCAAGTCCCAGATACTTCTCGTTGCTTCCAACGAAAATTCCTGGAGCCCATCCACCTGTCTGGTTCTGATCTTTGATGTCACCTTCGGAACATTCTTCTCATCTTTTGCCTTCTCGGGTTTCTGCTTCTCTACCGGGGTGCTTGGGATCTCAGGAAGGTAAAAAATGCCCTGATTGGATTTTGAAGGTCCAAACCGATGCTTTGGGGACGGACTCTGGCGGGCCAGGCGGGCCATCATGGATCGGTTGGGCTGGCGGAAAGAGGCTGCCGGTGAAAATTTCGATGTCACACCTAAAAATGCACAGGACTGAGTCAAACGTAAAGGCTGCGGTGAATGTCTTGGAAGAGTTGCTTCCTTAGATTGTTTCATATCTGCTCTCCTCAACATATCGGCCAATTTGGACTCGTCCACCACATTTCGATACACCTTGGGCTTGAGAATTTCGATGCCACTTTTGGGGTCCCATGACCTGGCTCTTCTCATCGCAGGCAACTGCAAAGGCTGCAACATGTTCACTGGACACGGGCGGCACCGTTCCGCCCACCAATGAAGTGACCAATTGTCCAACGTGTGGATACGTCCCATATATGTCACATCTGTGCGATATGTTTTCTTGTTTGGCAATTTAGAATAACACAAGAATTCGTCGTTACCTCATGTTCACTCTACAAAAGGTGGGGGTTACTGAATCATAGTTAGGGGATGGCAAAATGGTTTTTGATGAAGAACCCTGGTGGCAACAAACATCAAGTTGGGCAGGGCGAGGTCACCTCAGTTCGTTTAGTGTGCAAACCGGTTGACTGTTCTGTGTAATTTCTGTTGTTGTCTGCAAATTGCAATTTTTTGTGCCCTTCCGCTGTTAACCAGAGCCAAAACAGGGCGCAAGATCCTGGCGCTGGAATCACGGGAATGTTTTCAACCGGAATCCGAAAGGCAACATGTTCTCACATAGATGAACCACATGTTAGACACCATGCCAATATTTGCACCTGCAGCATCTCGTCTCTTTTATAACTGCAAACAAGTTTCAAGAATAGCACGTTCCCATGCGAAGATCAAAAGAGCACTGCAGCTGCTCGATTGGAAGCAGGAAGCAGGATTCGCAAAAGGATGCGGCCATTTCATCGTGCATATGGTCGCACCCTAGCTGGCTGTACGGGGCCAGCCTTGCCTGACTTCTTTTCTTGGCGTAGTTTGTTTTTGGAACCAGAATTCCAACAAGTTATGGTGCTGCAGGCACGATTGCCGGTCTGTTCTTTCCTTCGCCATTTTGGAATTGAGCATTGTCGAATCATTGTTGGATGTTTTGGTGATGTTTTTTAAGGGCCAATTCATGCACTTGTGGATTTAATGTACCGCAAAATTGCATGGTGAAAATGTCCAAATGATGGTGGCACGGTAGCAGGATTTGAGGGAGTGAACGCTGTAAATTCCATTTCCGGTTCCACTTGGCATGGAAACATGTAATCATGTAAACATAGCTACGCAATATTCTGAATAGTTGGCAAAAACATGCAGTGAAAGAATCTAGCCAATCCGGTGACCGAAAAACATGTAAATGCAGGCCACTGTGAAAAGTGCGAAGGGAGGTCATATGGCGCATAGGCAAAATAATTATCACCAGCCAGCCATACATTTCCGTATGTGACCTCTTTGTTTGTTACGTTGACATGAAGGTCATGCTGGTTTTGACTTCCGCAACACCGCAACAGGGAAAACCGTGGAAACAAGATTCTCGCGAAAACAGAGCAACAGACACGCTAAGAGCCGGAAAAAATCACACCATGTTGCATCAATTGCACCGATTCCATTTTGAGGACACGCGTTTGAACTACAATTTATGAGCATCTTGTGTGTTTTCCATGAAACGGTGTGATCAAATCAAGTGACTTGACGTCATCACCACCATCATCATAATCACCATCACCGTCCCCATCCGTCTTCGCTTTCCTGCCCCCTGGTTCCGCCACCGTTTTTTGGCAAGAATTACCACGGACAAAAACCGGTTTCGAAGGCGCAATTAAACAAAAGTTTCGCACACTCATTCGTTTCCCAATCAGCATTTCCATCCGGGACTTGTTCATGTCAAGCAATGAGACGCTCTCTTCCTTGTCACTCCCATCGAGCGCGTGAATGACAAGCGGAGTCGATTAGCCTTTTTGCCTGTGGGACGTCAAGCGTTTTTTAAAAACGTAACATAACCCTACGTCACACGGAAACAATATTTTTTACACAATTTACAGCGCAGCGATGTGTCAAAATGTATGTGCAACATATCGATGACAATCATTCCCAGTAAATGTCAAAGTTGTTGTCGAACACATAGGGCTTGATATCTACATTAGATATGTAAATATAGGAACTCATCAAAATTCTTTTATCCAGGAACGGCCATTCTTCGCGAAAAAATGTTTACTTTCGCGAAACCGTCGCGAGTTCCAAGTTTATCTTCCGGGGGACCCATGTTGGGAAACAATGTTTCTTATGAAGATTCGTTCATCACCTGCCAAATCATGCCAAATGATCACGGGTCGCTTCTTGATAGCCTTGTACAGATGCAGCTAGCATCATGGAATCCCTTCTCAGGACAAGTTGTTGCTGATTATAGGCATTTTTTGCAAGGCTTACTGGCCCACCCCCTTTTCGAAATGCATTTGGGCATTCCGAAAAGTTTCGCGGAACTTTCGCGAAAATACCCTCCCAGCCATCAGCAGGGGGCGCATGAAAGGAAAAGCGAACACCAGGGGCCTTGGCGTTTGGCTCTGGCAAAGCCAGCTTGGCTGCATTTGGAACTTGCTCTTCAGATTTCAGAAAGCAATGTTAGGCAGCCACGGCGTCCAAGGATACGCTTCAGGACCGTGGTATTTGGCTGCGGCAAAGCCTCGCCTTTGGAAGCTCGGCTGCTACCTGTGAAGGGAAACGTAAATGTCTAGAGTACAGCACCACACGGTGCACTGAAACATAGCCAAACCGATGTTCTACGGTACCTTTCCCGGTCGGCAGGGGGCGGTATCCCTCTACATGATTTCCAACTTGCGCGAGACTTTTGAAAAAAAAATGGTCGCGAGCTAAGAAAAAACATTTCGCGAGGGTTCCGAACAGAACATTACGAGTCTTTGCAAGTAAGACTCTTACAGGGACCTTTGGATTGATTGCCATATATATATATATATGATATATGTGTGTGTGTGTGTCTCTGTGTGTGTGTGCGTGTGACTATGCATGTGCGTTTGCTGAATTTGTGTGTGACGATCAAAGAACCAAGCTTTTTGACATGCAAAAACGTCATCATTCACATCGATTGCCACTTTTCATGGCAATCACAAAGCTCGGCTTTAGCATTAAGTGAAAGCCCTGTGCATTTGTCATTTTTCCCATGTCAATGCTAGCAAGGCCGCGCATGTGAGCCCGCCTATTCAGCTTGCCTTTACGTAACCTTCAGAATACCATACACTGTCGTGTTGAGCCGTGCTCCATCAACAGAGCCATTGACACAGTCGGAATCATCAGTTGCAAGAGATCAGCTTCCACGCTGGCATGCTTCTGGATTTCCAGAAGGCCAAGTCGTGCTCACACCTGCATCACACCGCTCCCAAAACAATTCTGAACAAAAGCATGTGCCTGTGACACTTGCAACGTTTGTCTCTGAACCGTGTCTTAAGTCTGTATCAGATTTAACTCCGCGCGTTGGGTATACTTGTCGTCCGTGCTGTGGTAAGGTGGGTTGCAATGGCGGCAACAACAAAGATTTGGCTTTGCAGGCGCAAAATTCCAGCTAGATCTCGCGAGGAAAATTGTTTCCAACAGCAGTGCTGCAAAAATTCGCAGCCACGTTGGACATTTGAATTCACTCTGGCCTCCTTGGTGAAGCTTCATTTTCTTCCACATTGCTTGAAGCGAGAATTAATCAGCAGGTGGCGAATGGAGAGGTATTGCGACATGAGCAACGGAAAGGCAAGAAGAACTGAACCAGCCAATGGCATGACGTAAAAATTCCAGCGATGTTGCTGGCAGCTAGGTTCCAACAGTCATTGCGCAATTCCATGCGGAATGTGTTTTGCGTTTATGAAGGACCATCTTGGTTCCATAGAGAAACTGACGGAGACATCCTAAGATGAAAGGCCGCACCAGTTTTCCAAAGGAATGGCACGGGATTTGAAACGTGTGGATTTGAAACGTCCAAGCGATTCAACAAACTTTGGGGGGGTGGCATGATTCCAACAACACTCTTGTTGCTGGTTCGGTTTGAAGTATCTCCGGTGCTAGGCGTCCTGCTTTGGGTTTCCCGACCCTTCCTTCTGTGGTTCCAATTCCTCTTTCCGTTCTGCGGGCCACTTCGACAAAAGAATTGAACCCCGGAAAAATGAATTCAATAAAAACTATCATAAAAATGAACTTAGGAAGGTCTGAAACCCTGGTAAAAAAGACCAGCTACTGAGCTAAATATGACCTTGTCATGGCATGCGAAAGAAGCATAGGCAGCCACAAGATACTAGATCCACAAAACCCGCACAAGCACCCACAACCAAAAAGAATAAAACGATCCAACTCCGTGCGACGCCCGCCCCGGCATATATCCCGACATATACTCTGCAACTACTTGGTCCGCTGCAGCTTTATTGAAACGTTCCAAATTTGCTATTCCCTCAGAGGCGCACTTGATCCAATCTGCATGATCATGAGAAGAACCACTGGATCAAGGTGCAGCAGGTGTGCTTGCTTCCTCTGTGAACCCACAGCGTTAATGAAAAATGATCCGAACGCGCAAACGCCCCAGGATTGTGCTCTGATCCGCACAACTGTTTGAAACACTGCACGCTCAAATGTGCTTTCATCACTCCAAAGGGCTGCTTGAAAACTATATTTCAACATGAATAAAGTCGGTGCCAGGTTGAACCAAAAATTTTTTCTCGGAACTAAGAAGCTAGAATAGAATATGTGGCTATCTGAATGTCTGTAGGTCCGTATGTCTGTCTGTGATGGTGTTTGCATTAGATAATTTCCATGTAAGTATATGTGTAAAAAAAAATATATATATATATATATATTTATGTAGACCATAGACGTGTGTGTGTGTGTGTGCGCGTGTCTGTTCCAAAACTGATTTGTTCATTTTTCTATCTATCTATCTATCTATCTATCTATCTATCTGTCTATCTATCTATCTATCTATCTGCCTATGTATCTATCTCTCTCTCTCTTCTCTCTTCTCTCTTCTCTCTTCTCTCTTCTCTCTTCTCTCTTCTCTCTTCTCTCTTCTCTCTTCTCTCTTCTCTCTTCTCTCTCTCTTCTCCCTCTCCCTCTCCCTCTCCCTCTCCCTCCCTCCCTCCCTCTCTCTCTCTCTCTCTCTCTCTCTCTTTCACTAGCCCAGTTACAAGTTGCAAGTGTACAAGTTTCAGGACGGGGACTCTGGTGGACGCTGCGCCCGTCCCCCGAAGCAAAATGGCCATACTTAATCTCACATGCAATGCTGTCGGTCCAGTATGGTAGTCGGGGCGGCCTACATAGTTCATAACATGGACGTTGTCAATATATGGAGTGCAGGCTGACGCACACCTGAGTTCGGTGTAAATAGTTTCAATCGATGTTTTTCAAATGCTCTTGCTTCACTGGCTATCATTGTGTTTGTGTCCAAAACAAAAACCCAAAGACAAGAACGGGTAAAAAAACAAACCAACAAAACGGGCGAGAAAATACAAAGTCACAAACACTACAACAGCCCGAAACCGACTGGAAAACAAAAATAACTTTTCAAAGAAACGGTCCTCCCCCTGCACTTGGTTTCATAGTTTTTTGCAGTTATAATTTTCATCCCATCGAACCTTATATTTACGTGTGATATTTTCGCACTAGCATACTTACATATTGATGTTTCCGCACGGTTTTTGCATTGTCATTCTTCCTTATTGTTTACACCACGATGCATATTCGTATGCATATGTTGCCCGGCTCTGAATCTACGGGGGCTAGTGTGGCTCCAATCGAGTCATCGTCTCTGGCATTTCTCCATCCATCTCACGCAGAGGTGATTTGGCCCCACGGGTCTGCCTTCGGTCATGCCGGCCGTCCCACTACGCAAAAGGACGTGAGACTGGCTCAAATGCCGAAAAATATTTGCGGAAACGGTGGCACACCTCAAGCTCAAAAGTGAAATGAATGGAATTTGACGTTTCGAGTGATTCATGCTTAGCAGGAACGCAGAAGCCACCTTCACATAATGTGTTTACCCATGTGCAATTTTTTTGCCATGACCAATGTTTTTGTTTCACAAGAGAAAAGTGATCCAAGGGCAGGGCCAGGCTAGGCCAGTTTGGCTGCACCAGCGAGAGTCCGCAACTTGTGTTGAAACACCAGCACAATCATTTAATTTAACTGGTGGCACACATACTGGTCCCTAGATTGCACCGTCGTGCCGGCTGAGCCACAAACAAATGGCAACACGACGCGTCAGATTATGGTGCGTCATGTGCGTTGGGATTTTTTGTCGCCATGCAAGCCCTCACGCTGTGCAAGTTGCAGACGCATGTTTAAAAACAGACGGGAACTTTGAAATGCGTGCAGCTACCGCGGTGGCCGTGCCCCTCTTCCCACTCTCTTTTAGCCAGTAACACGTTGTCTCAAAGCCAACGCCGCTAGTACGCTCCGCAAGTGGAAGCCTTAGCAAGGCACGGGCAGGGGAACAAGAACATGCGTCAAATCCGTGCACAAAAAACAGCCTTGTCCTTGTCTTGGCACCGACATGTCGATCTTTCTGGGCATACTTTCCCAGGAATAGCAGCGCCGCGAGTTGCCAGTAACGTTCCCGCATTCTAGCAAAAGAAGATTAGTTCACAAACTTCCGCGTTACGCACGGATGTCCCAAGGCAAGCTTGTCATCATCATCATCATCATCATCATCATCATCATCATCATCATCATCATCATCATGATCGTCATCATGTCAACATCGCCTGTGTGCTAATACCGCGCGCATGTGAGTTCACAGGTGAAAAACACTCCCGGGCAGAAAACCTTAATTTTTTTCAGGTGTCGTACGTTGTGTGGTCGCCGAAGTCAGGTCTCTATTTGTGCCGTTGCTGGCCTCGATCTGGGACAAGTAGCGCACAGGACCGTGGCGAGAGTTCGTTTGTCGCCAACAAAGTATTTACCGCTTCTCTTTCGGCCACTTTGGACAATGGGGTCCCCAAATGCGCACCGTCACACTGTGGCGGCAGTTCGGTTCCCATTAACATTCGTGAAACATTGAAGGGGTTTGAATCGCATAAAATCCTCCCCATTGTCAGCGCTGCGCGCACTTGCTTGATTTGGCGCGACCCTCTGCTATGAGTGTTTGCAATCGGGCGGGGCTCAACGCATTGGCACAGCCGCGCGCAGCAAAGCATGAGTGACCCTGCGACGCTCCTAGCGAGGGGGATTGCAGCAGCAGGAGGTCGCGAAAACCAGTCCTTGGGCATATTGCTACCCTTGTGCTATGCAAGATATCTGGAGGTTGCAAAACGCAATGTGGTGGCCGCGCGAAGACGAGGATCGAGCTGCAGAAGCTGCAGAGGAAGTGGCGGGGAGGCAGCGCATAGCAGAAGCAGGCTGGATAAGTGGATGTCTAGGGCGGCAGCCTCGTCATTATTTTCATCATGTCATCATCGCGTCATTGCGTCATCATTCGAAGGCTTTCATCCTTCCGAGTTACGATCTTGCTCATTCACTCATTAATTCAACCATTCCTTCCTTCGGTCATTTTTTTTTCCCCCAGGCACGCCTTTTTCAGCAAGTGTCCAGTCGGGTGGCTTGGTTGACAGTTTTTATACTGGCCTGTCCCCAGATGTGTACACGATAAGTCCAATGGGCTGGTTTGGCTAATGGCTGGGGAGTCGGGAATTGGTGGGGGTGCCAGGGTTGTGTGACAGAAGGTCGCTGGTTTGGAGGCTGGTGAACTCGAAGTTGGACTGGTTGGCTGAATCTTCGAACAGGAGGCTGGCCGCAAAGGCGCGGTAGGCAGCCGCAGAAAGAAGGGCGGACCAGCGGGAAATGTATGCTGTTACTGCTGAAGATCGCANGCCAGCTGGGCGCCCTGGAAAAGTGGCAATCCATTGGCGATGACCTCGATTCGCCGGTTGTCAGCCCGGTCGACCGATGGTAAGTTGAGGTCTGTGAGGCGGGTATTTGTTGTCACTCGCGCACCCGCTTCGCGGCAGATTCGGGCCGCTGCTCGCTCGAGGGGGCAGCCTCGGCTCCGGAGAGCCCCAGACCGTGGGC
>BGPT01001380.1:49331-90298 GCA_003297045.1 Symbiodinium sp. clade C Y103
AAGCAGGAGGAGGCAAGCAGCAGCAGGGAAACAGAATCAGGCAAGCAGCAGTAGGGAAGCAGGAGGAGACAAGCAGGAGGAGGCAAGCAGCAGCAGCAGGCAAGCAGCAACAGGCAAGCAGCACCAAACAAGCAGCAGCAGCGAGGCAAGCAGCAGCAGGCAAGCAGCAGCAGGCAAGCAGCAGCAGGCAAGCAGCAGCAGAAGGGACTCAGCAGCAGGCAAGCAGTAGGCAAGCAGCAACCNCAGCAGGCAAGCAGCAGCAGGCAAGCAGCAGCAGGCAAGCAGCAGCAGAAGGGACTCAGCAGCAGGCAAGCAGTAGGCAAGCAGCAACCAGCGTGCCCCGTTCAAAGAATGATCAAATATGATCGCTAAAACTTGTCACACTACAAAAATTGAACTTTTTCCAGGCGCACGGCCCCAAAACAATGAAATCATACAACTCTTAGATAGTGTAATGATGTCAAAATTGAAGTTNCTACAAAAATTGAACTTTTTCCAGGCGCACGGCCCCAAAACAATGAAATCATACAACTCTTAGATAGTGTAATGATGTCAAAATTGAAGTTTTTCCAGGTGCACGGCCTCCCGATACGACTTTCACAGGCTGATACGACTTAACCCTAGCGCTAGTATGAACAAGTCAAACGCAAACGGCAGATTGGAAGTCACACGGTCTTCCAAGGAAGCGTCAACACGATCCAAACATGTGTTCTTTTCACCGAAAAAAATTGGACATGAAAAACGTGAAAGAAGTGCTGGGGTGAAACAAAAACGATGCATGGAGCAGTGCCCTCCCTCACCAGTGGAGCAGCTCGGCGCCGACTAGTCCTGGCCGATTCTGGCCGCTGTTAAGTTAAGGTATGCTGAGGTGCTGTCTGCAGGCATTCTCTGTCAAGACTGTCATTTGCATGTCTGGGCCAGTGTTTTTCCAAGTTTGTTTTTCAACCATTCTTGCACGGTCTTCTTGTCAGCCTACTTTTCCATGGTATTCTGGGGTGGGTTCCTTCGCTGAATTGCTCACCTTACTTTTTTTTGTCCATGTTGTTTCATATTTTTGGAGATATTTGCAGGATATGTTCATGTAGTAGGGCGCATGGATTGTTGGCACGCTTCCAATGTGATGACTTTGGGGAAGAACTTATGGAAACCGAGCGGCTACATGCTGCCACAAAAAGATAAAACACTTCGTCACTCCGTATCACTCTGCTACAAGTGATTGCATGAGTCCCCAAAACAGACACGAGTCCAAGCACCTTACATCTCATGCCAGTGACTTGTCTTCCAGTTTGTTTCTTTTGCCAGAGATTGGGTGGCAGTCTGATGGAAAGTGTTTTTGGCGTATCTTGTTTCGCTTCTCTCCCAACAATAAGGGGAGTGTGGCCAAGTGTGGCATGGGCCTGCCTGCAATATCCAACAATCATTGCTTTGTGGGCTGGATGTGGCAAAACACCGAAAAAACATCGCCAAGAAAAAACAACAATAAAGAAATGCATCCAATACTGCCCTGTGCTACATCAGGTTCATGTTGGTGTGATTGTTTCCTTGCCAGGTCGGATGTTTTCTATGTGGGATGCTGTGCAAGTGCTTTGCTGAGCCACTGAGATGCCATTTGATGATGAAATCGTAGCGTCGTAGTGCACTTCTTCAAACCTTTGAACCTCTTTGAATTTGAGTTTTGGTCCACCCTGTGGAAGCCAGAAACAAATTGTCTTGATGCCTGAGCCGATCCTTAGACCTAGTGGCAAGGTGAACCAACAAATTTGCTCCACAATTCTCTTACCCGGCGCAACATTGTTGATTTGTTGTTCATGTGTCTCCATGTTGTTGTGACTTGTCTGTATGCAATGACCCATCCCAGACTTGATCAAAACATCTGGTAGCCATGAACCCTTTGCAACATGCAAAATGTCTGACGAGCCGCTGGCTTCAAACAATTTCAACTGCGATTTGTTCTTCTATTCGCCGCAGAAATTGGTCCTAGTTCATGAGACCGTTCACAATTCAGAGCTATGTTCTCTTCCTCAAATCTCACCGTGATACAACGTTGCGTGGCTACGTTGGGAGGCCATAAATACATCGAAATTCCACAGGAAGTTGACGCTTTGCCATTTACAGTTTGGTCCGGGCGCAGGGCCACGTTTCTCGCCATCGCAGTGGACTTCCAAATCAGCTACCGCTAAGCCGCTGAGCCGATGAGCGTAGACTTCAAAAACTTCAAACCTCTGCACCGCGCCTCACAAAACCTCACAACGCCTCACAACGCCTCACAACGCCTCACAACGCCTCACGAAGCCTCACGAAGTCTCTAGGTCACGCATTTTTTACATTATTTTTTTTCGGAGGCAGCTACATAGCTGCGATGTGGATGCCGATGACGCATTGTACGCAGTGTCACTTCGTCACTTCCAGCCATGGTTTTAAATTCCCGAGGTAAATGTTGGTTCGTGATCAGCATCATGGACGTAGTTCACCCAAAGGTATTTCGCGCTTGTTTTGTCATCGTGGCATTGCGCTGTGCAAGATTGCTCCGAGGCTTGCCTACCTCCGGAAGTGTTCTTTGAATTCCGTTGCATCCCGGTTGCTGCGCGTTGCCGGTTAACGCCGGTTGCCTCTACTAGCGTCCTGTTGTGTGAAGCTTGTGCCAGGGTGTGACATTTTGCATCGCTAAGGTCGAATCTGCGCTGCAAGGGGCGAAACGGCAAATCAAATGCGGCCACGTGGAAAGCAACGGCATGCAACGGCCGCGGTTGACCAAGTTGACCATCTCCAAATCGGTTTGGAGTATCGTCGCAGCAGTCTGACTAGGTTACCGCTCCATGCAATATTTCCCGTTCTGTCACGTTCATGTTCAGCAGCAATGATCTTTTTTCGTATCGCTACATAAGCATGAGGTGAAACAGAAGCAATGCAAGCTGGGGTCAAACCCTCAAATCCATAAATGTTGATCAGGACAGCTCGTCCCTGCTCTCTGGACTGTGCATGTAAACCATCCTGAAGCCAGGCGGCAAATCAACATGAAACTGGAGCAGCTCCGTCATTTTTCAAACAAACGCCTCCACTAGTTGCAAGTCTTTATGCGTTTTTGCAAAGTCTGGCTCTCGTAGACCAATTGACTTATTGATGATTGATTATGATTGATGGATGTGTATACAGTACTATACAGTCTATATATGAAACGCAATGTAGTACATACAGATCTTGTCAAATGACATCAGTTTTGCAGTCTCGACTGTGTCGATTTCACCCAAGCGGCTGCAATAGCAGTGGCTCCACCTCAGCGACACAGCCCATAGCGAATCCACAGCGGGTCCCAGCGAAGTCCCAGCAAAGTCTCAGCTGAGACTACCACATTCTCTGCATAGAGACCAGCTATGAGCCACAAGAGCAACACGAAGAAGACCTTGCAGTTTCAAGCTGAGCGACAGAAGCGGCACTTCCATGAACATGAACTGGGATAGAGCTCTTCAATTGGTGGGTGGAAAAATAACCACTCCCTCACCTTGCCTTCAACCTTGTAACTTTGCAATGATGACCCCATAATATCCCAGAATGACACGTGTCTTTTGATGCAACGTACAGGACCAGTGCCTCCCTAGAAAGCTGCTGAGGCACCGACAAAACCTTCTGCTGAGTGCTTGAGGGGAACCAGCATGTCAATGGACCTGGCATCTCAAAAGGCATCTGCTGAGGCTTGAAAACCCAACGAGATATAGGAGATATACGGAGATCATCTGTCTAAACATGTCTAAACATGTCTAAACCACAACGATTCGACAATGCTTAAGGGCTTCCATGACATGTACGAACAGACTACTGTGCCTATCCGTGCCTATTGATGGCCTTGATTTGGGGGACCCATGCAAACCCATGCAAACCCATGCAAACCCAGGCCCTTGCCATGTTAATGTGATCTCGCAGTGTGACCGGTTTGACCATGACCCGCCGGGTGCATGACCTAAACAAAGGCTCCTGGAAGAGGTAAACGTAGAGCGTGTACTTCCCCAAACTCGCCTCGGTGCCCGATGGTGCCCGTGCAGCTCATCTCAGCTTTCAGAGATGTCGCTGTCGTGGCCACCGAGCTCAGGCCGCTGCTAGTGAAGCATGACTCAGTACTGCTTGTACGAGTCCGTGGCCCGCCTTTCCTCACAATTCGTTCCACATCAATGTCACAATGATGTCGATGTGTTTCTCGTGATCTGTTCCAAGGCTTTGATGTCCTGCTGATGAGAAAAGGAAGTACATCGCCGCCAGCAACCCCATGCAACGCTCCATGGCAAGGAATGCCTGTGATGCGAAACAGGGAACAATGAGAGTTAGAGGTGAGGAACACATGTGTGTATATATATATATATACATACAAGTAAGTCGTTCGCGAAACAAATCTTTCCAGATCTTGTTGATATGTCTTCTGGTTTCCACGATTTAAACTCGCCACTTCCGAACTTCAAGTTGAGACCAAGGCTCCTAAATGCTTTCTACATTGGCACATGCATGTCCAATCGATTCTAGGTACATGGCAGTACATGTCTGATGTATCTCTGGGATAGGCCGATCCTATTGCATCAGAATCAGAAGCGTCCGCTATTTAAAAAAAAAAACTCAACCACAACAACTACAACAACCACGAAGCAAAACAACTGGACATTTCGGGACTCAGCTTACTCAGCGCCTGAGTCTCAGCGCCAGACCTGGCCACGAGGTCAAGCTATTTCACATCCGAGCTCCATCCAGCTCCATCCGGCTCCATCCAGCTCCATCCAGCTACAACTTTTACCTTTTGAAATGTGCTCGAAATTGATTTTAATGTATCTTAATACCGTTTCGTTGCGTTTCGAGGTGCAAGACATTTCTTCAGGCGCGCCTGGAGTCTCCGACAAAGGCCACTATTAGCGCGGCAAGCACCTGCCATAGGGAATGAAAGCCTATCAAATCTCAATATATCTTAATGTTCAAATTGGTCCCACTGTGTCCCACCTTTCAAAGTCGACCCCATACCATCCATATCCCATATTGACAGATATTCGCGTTCAAAAAAATTCACAGCAAGATCTGCTTGGGGTCTAAGGACTCGGCAGCCAGCATATCTGCCACAGATCCCCAAATCCAGCCTCAGTTCAAAAGAGAGAAATGCGCCGAGATTTGCACTTGGCCCTTGGAGGTTCTTGGCACTTTCGCATATTTCAAATGCTGCTTGTTGCAAGTTGAGATCGCTATCTTTCACTAGTTACGACTCAATCTCCATGCCATGGACGCCACTACAGAGTCACTAAAACTATGGCGGTGGACATGTCTCGTCTCAGATTGGGTGCCTTGCTCTGCGACTTTGCCTTGCAACTGAAACAGTGATTTTCAGGGTCTCAATACAAATTGGAAATCCGTTGGCACCGATGTGACTCGTTCTCTTTCCAGCGGGTTGCACATTTGGGACCTGTGGTTGCACAGGCGGTTTTGTGTCCCAGGGCTTGGCAGCACTGGAAAGTTGTGTTTTTAATCCAAATGCATTCCATATCTTCCATCTTCTTACAGCATCGAAAATCGCTTTCAGGTAGGGGCAGGCCAAGCTATCAGTCTTCAACAAAAGTCCCTACTCAGTCAACTTCTGGCGCTACGATCACTGTGCACCAGGATGCTCCAACAAAAATGCTGTGATGCTCGCAGTCTTTTTTGACTCAGTATGGCAAGTGAAGTTCCTGGTTTTGCCTGTCGAGACTGCCGCTGCTGCGGAGGACTGTCCACGGCATCACCCAAAGGTTGATGCCAGGCGAGCTTATCCACTACTTGTCTCCTCAAGCTATCTTTGCAGGAACTTGCCGAATATTTTTAGGATGGAGCTTGCTGTCTCTGTAGAAGCAGGTCTAAAACTCTGTGCATCCACGGAAATACTAACATTAAATATCATATGTCTTTGTCAACAAAATCTAGATCTTCTATATATATATATATATATAGGTATATATGATCTAGGTTTGTAGGCTCCCCCTCCCCCCCCCGGTCATGGTTGGTTGGGTAACCCCCTCCCCCCCCCATGGTAGTGGCTGTGGTGGTGGCGGGTGGTATACAGTATTGGGAGTTTTATTTATATATATATATATATATGTATAGGTATCATAGGTATTATAGGTACATAGGTATATAGGTATATATGTAGTTGGGTACCCCGCTCGCCCTTGTGGTAGTGGCTGTGGTAGTGGCTGTGGTAGTGGGGGCTGGTATACAGTATTGGGAGTTATATACAGGTTGTGTATAGGTATACCGGTATGTAGGTTTATAGGTATATAGGTATATAGGTATGTAAGTATGTAGGTATATACAGGGAGGGGAAGGGGAGGGAAGGGAAGGGGCAGGGCAGGGGGAGGGCAGGGTCGGCGGGGATGGTGGGGTACCCAACCATACTGTATACCACGAGGGGCGGATACCATTGGGGGATGCTGTCGAACCGCGAACCTGGATCATAAATCCATATTATACACATCACATCATTCATATTCATTCATTCTAAACATTGATATGCACGTAGACTTCCTCATCTGCATCTATGGAACTGCGCTTCTCTCCAGCAGGTACCATCCTTCGCAAAGCTTCCGAAAGCGGCGGAGTATGCCACAGCTTCGGTGGCAATTCGAAAATCCTCAAGAGTTTACAAGAATTTCAGAGGGTCAGTTCAAACAATAATTGGGCCTGTGAAATCTTAATGCCATAGCTATCCCATTGCTCTCATCTTCTGCCAAAAATGGGGACTTCAAGCTGATAAAATTGACAGATTCGACAGAACTTCTGGTTTTCTCCCCACAGGATTTTCGGGCAGCTTAGGCCATCGATCCTCCACCAGCATTCTCAGCTTTGCCAGTGTCAAAAACCCTATCGAAAGCGAAGTGCACCGATCTTCACAGCAATGCAAGTGTGTGGACAAAGCAGCGCACTTGCACCAGCCAAGAATCAGACTAAAACCAACAAATTGCACCAGGGGCGACAGAAATCCGCCACTTTACCGCCTGCTTACTGGCTGCCATCCATAAGAATCTTGGGTCATCCTTGACAGGTCATCCTTACATGCTCCGTGAGATTCTCAACTGGTGGTTGCTGTCGGCACAGTGAAAAGACTCGAGGCGCAGCCACTCTTCAAAAACTCCGAGTTGTGACCGAGTCAGACAGTGTTGAGTAACTCTATGTAACTCTAGTACCTGCACACTTGCAGCCAGCTCTCAAACCAAAAAAAGGCCCAGATCTATGCACGTCCTAGTAGTGTTCACTACCGTGTCATACCCAGATTCATCATGAGAGTGATTTCAATTTGAATCACTCCAATTAAATAAGCTTTGTCACAGACGCACCATCAGCAAATTCAACATGAAGAGCAATCGTCAAGCGACACTGCAACATGCGATGACATGTGACATGTGTAGACCTGCCAACTCACTGCATCTCGGGGTATAGGACTGCCCAAATGTGAAACTGTCCAGCCCCGTTCTGGCCACCAACGCATCGCGGCAATTCGAAAAACGCTGTGCAAAGTCATGTGGTAGACATGTAAAGTCGTCGCCCAAGCCGCCAAAACGACTTGGGGCACAAAATCATCGGCCAGAAAGGAGCTGGTACAAAGCACACGGGGATCTTTCTGAGCTGTATTCCAAGAAACATTCTTTCAGATATCCTTCGGATATTCCTTAAGCTATTCCTTAAGCTATTCCTTAAGATATTCCTTAAGATATTCCAAGCTTGTGCATGATTGTGCCATCTATTTTTGGCCACGCCGGCATGAACTCAGAGCTCTGCGGATCCCCCGTGCGAACCTATCAACACGACCTACGACCTACGATGAACTGTTGCAGGTTGCACTGGATCACAACGATCCAATTGGCAGATGCATCTCCATCACTCTGCAGCAACACACAACAAACACGCGCTTCCTTCAACATGATATAAGAGTAATTTATATTATAGTATCATCATGACTTACATAAATTATGAAAAATTGGAAAAATAAAATCACCTCATCTTTCCTTTCCATTCCCGGGTCCGCAACGCCATGAACTCAATCCCGATCTGCGTTGGATTTTTGGATTGGCTCAGGCGCACACATCTCAACGGACACAACGGCGATGCCAAGATATACCGAGATATAGCGATCACATCTCCGGATCACTGTGATGACACTTTGCCACCACTTTCCACCACTTTGCTTCCGGCACTTTGCCGAAGCGATGCCAAGGGCTCAGCGACCTGCGTTGAACAGCGATGCCAAGGGGTCGCCTGAGAAGAAGCTGTCCACATTTCCGGTGCTTGCTTTGTCGTCGTCACCTCGAGGAGGAAGGATCAATAGCATCAGTGTAGAGGGACGTACAGGGTATCACTGGTATCAGCATGCTCTTAGTCTGTTCTTACTATGTGGCAATACTGCACAACTGTACAGCCCCTGGCTGGAACTGCCGAAGTTTCAGTTTGACATGCTTCAAACATCTCGACAGTATTTGACAGCACCACTTGAGGCTGCAGAAACATGTAGAAACATGTAGAAACATTGCAAAGACTTAAATCGGTTGAATCACGTTGAATCGATTCAACATGATTCAACCGATGACCTCGCCCTCGATGACTGAGTACCGAGGCACTTCGTGGCGACGCGGCACCGGACAGTAGCGTGGGAAGTAACGACATCGGATCTGGCGAATCGTCCACCGCTTCGCCTGGGCCACCGCGACAAAGAAAGTGACAAAGGATTTAAACAATGAAAAAGATCTTCAAAAAAGATGTTTAAAAAAAAAAGGATTTCTGTACCAAATGAGTTGGTACGTTTTTCAAATTCTAACCCTGTGACCAGTGGCCACTGAACTTGCGGCCATGTGTGGCCATTTGTGGCCATTTGTGGCCCATGGACCCTGGCTTCCTTGGTATTCACATGAAGCCAGGTACGTTTGAATATTCTGAGCTGAGGTAAAGACTGTCGACTCCCACACTTGAAGATGCTGCTGCCAAGTTGTCGCTCGTAAAAATATCCTCAGTCAGGCGGCAAGGATCTTTCAAGTAGGACACGACGCATGAGAACTATGACAGAAGCTGTGGCGCAAACCCTGATGAAGAATCATCAGCTTGGATTACACTGTTCGTAGCTTCTTGTTTCCGAGTGACTTCGAAACTGCTTTAGCATTGACAGAGCTTGGCGGTCCAGATTTGGGGTTGTCTCAGTTGTCTGATTATATTTTCCCCCCATGGACCCTGTCACTCTCTTGGGGCCAGACTGGGGGCATGTTCGCTGAAGCTGGCAGAACCTGAAGCACATCATGACAAGGTGGAACAACCATCAACATCCCATGGGACATAACTGTGACCATCCACAAATTCTTGGCAAATCTTCTGTTATTCGATTGATAAACTTTATGAACATTGAATGACCTAACCATCCACCAAAAAAGACCTTTCTGCACCCGTACCTTGTCCAATTGCAGTCTCACGGGTCTCGGATTGTCCAACTGCATGTTCCATGGCGAGTAGTCTGGCGAGTAGTCTGGCGAGTAGTGTGGTGAGTAGTCCGCCGAGTAGTCGGGTGAGTTGTATGGACCTCAGACGTCCAGGAGTCCACCCAGGCCAGGGTGCAGTTCAGAATTCAGCTGTCTCATTGACTCTGCACTGCGAATGGCTGATTTTCGATGTCCGAACTTTCTTCTACCGGCATAAGTCACCCCTTTCAGGACATGGATTCAGGTTAAGTCATCAAATGTCATCACACATTAATAACATGCTTTGGAGCCAAAACTTGCTGACAAATGGCGCCAACCCCACTCTGCCTCAGCCTCTGCCACCTGACAGCACAAAGCCATATGAAGCAGAAGAGAGGCTTGAAGCGCTGCAAACGATGCATCTGCACACGATGTCTTGACTCTTTTCTTCTATCACCCATCTCCATTTGAGTATCCCCTGTATCCCCATTGCGACCATGAATTCATTCTAGTTCATGCTTACTCAAATGTACTGATTCTGTGGGTGCTTCTGCCTTGGAAGGCACAAGGGATGACACGAGCGTGGGACATCTCCGGACATCTCGCCTCCTGGTCAAGGAGGGCCTTCTGAATGATTTCGGCTTCAATATCTTGATGCCTGTAGTTCTGTGCTCGGGAGGTGAGCCACCCAAGACATCACTAGGGCTAGAAGGAATCATCACTGTGGCCAGTGGAGTACAAACAGCAATATATAAGCAACATATTCTATATAGTTACTTGCTCAAGCAATTCGGGTATTTGACTGAGTTGACCCGCTCTTTGGTGTGCACAATGATCATCTGGGATCCTTCTAAGGTGCTGACGCCATGCCAGGGAGACCAGTGTCTTCCCAAGGGCTTACCTCAAACCAGCTGGCAGTGAAGTCATGACATTGGGAAACCATGATGTGACATGCAGAAGCCATGTCACATGTGCCACATGTGCCATGATCAAAACATGTGTTATATGGTCATCCATCTCATAATGGGAATCCTTGCGCTGGGAATATAAATCCCTATTCATGGATTGAAATAATGCAGTATAATGGTATTGTATATTTCAAAGTCATTATCAAACTTTTGACCACAGCAAAAATGATCAAATTGTGACCAATCAAGACTTATGAATTGCCACTGTCTAGCACTCCGTCCATGTCTCAGGCCGGGGAACTTCACCGTCCATTGCATATTGGCCATAATCGCCATAGTCGTTACCAAACTCCTGAAGTTGATGCCAGGAACATTGTGGTGGAATTTGAATGAATTGAATGGACCCCAAAATCAAAAGGAACATAAAATAAATTCACTTCCATTGCATCATGAAAGCCCTGGACTTTGGTACAGACTTGATTCACAGCTATGAGAAGCTCATATCCCCAGGTGCCGTGATGCCTGCGGTCGCCCTCCGTCTGGTCCACGAACACTGCGGCGGGCACGGATGTCACGAATGTCGCGGACGTCGCGCACGTCACGCACGTCACGGACGTCGCGCACGTCACGGACGTCGCGCGCGTCACGGGCATCACGGACGTCACGGACGTCACGGATGTCGGTCTTAGTTCAGTAACAAATGAGATGCGCATTTGGGCAAACCGCAGTTGACATGTCTATTGCTGAGGGCCAAGCATTTCCCATGGAAGCCACAAAGCGGCGCTCCTGACTGCTTTTTTCCACTAATTCAAACACGAATCTGTAGTGTCGACAGAAGCCGCTCATGGGCATCCCACTGAATCACATGGTTCAGATTGGCTCAGATTTGTTCAGTGTGTTACGTGCTGGTTCAGATGGCGTCAACTGCATGAATCTCAGTAGATCTCAGCAGATCTCCTTCTTTCGGCGCTTCTTCTCATCAGGGGGACAAAGATGGCAAAACAGGCAGCCCTGGCAGAGAATTCTTCTTTGATTATATAATGACGTTTCACACATGGGCTTCTGGGGGCGGGCTTGCACACTCAGCTATGGCTTTCACGGTGGAAAACCCTTTGACATAGTGACATCAATGTGACCTGGATCACTTTCCTGTGCTTCTCCGATGGGGCAAAAAATGCCTTGTGAAATCTTGTGAAGGCATGTGTTTTGAACAAGTTGGTGTTTTCTCAAACTGCAAATCTGCTGCACACTTATGGCTTCTGACTGATTCCAAATCCTTGCAACCTCACAGTGCGATATGTGAATTGTTTCATATATTGTAATATTGCCGCATATTTATATGCACAATATGTGATATGTGTGCATATTTTCAAAGAAGGTACGTGGTATTCTGCAGGATGAACACCCCATCTGTCCCCATCTTTACACCTTTACTTCCCCAATTCTCAATGGAGTTTTGTCGTGACTCCTAGCCAGTCTGTTTGCAAATCGACGAAGGCCTGGCCACTTTGGCAGCCATCATTCTTCCAGAAGAAGGCACAAGGTTTGCAGCGCCTCCATCAGATCACATAAGATGCAGTGAGACATGCAGCTACTTGAAAAAAGGACAGAAGAGAGGAAGACGTTGTAGGATTTCGTAGGATCGGTCGGATCTTGTTCGATCTTGTTCGTTGGTTCAGAAGCGTCTTGTCAAAAGGGCACCACACGTTGACTTGTCTCAAAATTGCCGAAACATCTCGAAACCGATGAGTTTCTCGGGTTCTTCCCGTGACAGCAAGCCTCATCTCATGTGCTGCGGAGCCCAAAGACGGGGAAGTAGCGCAATGCTGCGGAGGCGGAGGTGGAATGACCTGCGATCGAGGAAAACCTTTGACCCAAGCCCCCCAAGGCTTTAGAAGCTCAAGTCATCTCAGGTCACCTCGCACCAAGCTATTGAAAATAATTGAAATATCATGGACTATCAATACCTATCATCAAATATTCCAATCCATTCCTATGCCTACAATGTTTACAATCCATTCCAAATCTTAGGATCCACCCGTAATCCAATGAGTTTAACCAGTCTAAGTGGTGTAGATTTCTGAACTTCGCCTGGCTATCTGCCGGCGGCTCCTTTGGCGGCCGGGGTGGCGCGGTGACGAGGTTCAGCAGGACAGAGGCCGCCTGACACATTTGACATGTTTTCAAGTGTTATCAGCATCACAGAACCACGATTCCAATATCCACAATATTCCACGTTTCCACATACTGTAAGTATAACGGTCTCTCTTTGTGAATGACATTTGTGAATGACAGAGTTTGGTGGTCCGGTCGGTTCCGCTTTCTGTCCACTCACAACGGCCTGATTCTGATCAGTGGCCGGCATCGTTGTTGTTTTTGTCACTACTTCCACTTAAACGAGCAGAAGCAGAAACAGCGCGTGACTTTGCACTGCAGTTGCAGCGATGCAGGGAGCAGACCAGGACAAGAAAAGCAACTGAATTCCGACCCTTAAAGCCTTGCGAATATTCAAACTATTCAGAATGTTGACCTTGCAATTCCAGTTCTATGCTCCTCTTTCATCGCCGATTCAGCCCAATCTTTGGACCAGCACGCTGCGGAACAAATCGTCCAAGGAATGCGTTCACATTGTTCACATGCTTAAACCACCAAAACTTCGCAAATGTCTTCCATGATGTTCAAGAAGTCTCTGAAGAAGTCTCTGAAGAAGTCTGACTCTGGGTCCCGCAATTTTTCCAACCCTGAGATTCTTAGGACTCCAACGTCTTCGGTTTGATCCACTTCAAGGTCAGGAAACACCTACAAGGAGCAGTGGAAAAGAGTGAACCTTCACCCAACAGCTCCACGTGGCCAAGTGGATTCTCATATCATGTGGGAATATGTCCGATCCGCGAAACAAAGTTGAGTGGACACCCGGTCAAATCTCAGTGTTTGACTCTTGTTGATGTCAATTAATTCAAGGCTGGTCGAAGCTGTGTGGTTAGATATCCAGAACCTGGTTTACTGATTGAAAAATTATTGAAAAAGGGTCACTATCGGGTTCCCTCTCTCTCAAACGAGCATTCGAGTGGTTTCTCTGTTGGCCCCATCATCCACAGCAGGACCAGAATGATGCCCACATCTCCAATCCAAGGCACAACTACGAGCAAATATCCCTTCTGAGGTTGATTGCAAATACATTTGCCGACCAGGTTTATTCATGGTTATTCCATTCCCAAGATATCCCAACCTTTTGACCAACCCTCTCAACTTCTTCATTTTCGAGAATGGATATATTGAACGACATTGAGTTCAACATCTTCAATATCTTTCAATATCTTTCACTTTTGACATGTCCAGGATGGATGGTGTCGGATGGTGTCGGATGGTGATATCCCCAGTTTTCGCCACGGCTGCCGGGTGTCCCATGGCTCCCATGGCTCCCATGGCCTCCTGCGCCACACGGGCAGCAGCAACGCCCAAGCCGAAGCTGGCCAGGCTGGTAATGGGATCTCAGCCCGACACCAAGATCTCCCAAGATCTCCCAAGATCTCCCAAGGCTCCAAGGATGCTTCAATTCGTCTTTTGCAATTTGTTTGTAAATAATTGTGTATATATTAATGTATACATTACATTCCATTCCATTACATTACATTATGTTTATATTATCATATGTGTGATATGTATAGTAAATTAGCTTCGATATTATTGGCAATCGTGTTGTATTTTGGGAGTGATTCTGTCAGTAAAAATCAATCTTTCTAAGCAGCGGTAGTTTCCACTGCATCAGATACTCCACTCACTCGGAGTTGCTCGTCAACATATCTCAAAGTCTGAGCATCTGACTGTCCAATTCGCCTCGTAGGAATGTCACTAGCAACCAAAATGCCGCTGCCTCAGTATACCAAAACAAAAAATGCAAACTGTCCTAGAACGATACCAACCAGGGGACCATGATGGGGGCTGTAGGCCTTCAGATAAAAAGGTTCAGATAGGTCTCCTTGAGACCTCGAGGCCTAGCTTCATCCCACAGAGAAATGTGATCATGAAACAAGAACAGGTTCATCAACTTTCACAAGTTCTTGAAATGTGTTGAACAATCATGAACAATCCTTGAAAAGTCGTTGAAACACACCCTGAAACGTCACAAGGACCACATTTTGGCCGCCGTACCAGGCCCAAGGTCAATCTGGGGCCAGCTTTCCACAGAGGACTTGACCTCGGTGTCCACAATGCGTCCACAATGTGTCCACAATGTGTCCAAGGGTTTCGTAAGGGCCTTGACCTTGGCCAAATTTGGCCAACTCCATTCGTTTCCCACTGTCTTCTATATGTCTTTTCTCTGTTTTTTGTGGCAGATTGCGGCAGTACTCTCTCACAAAATTAGAATCAAGTACGGTACCGTTGTTATATTCTACTGTATCAATGTATCATAGCATGGTCGTTGAGGGGAGGGATGAAACAGAGCTCCCTGCGTCCAGGGGTAAATCAGCCAGCATGGTATCAACCTCGAAATCGTGATGGAAAAAACACCTGATCCGAGAGAAGAAAAAACACAACAATCCAACATGCGGCATGAAAGTAGCAGAAAGTTGAAGATCTACAGAAACAATCAGAAACATATTGGAAACTGGAAGCTGTTCCTCATACGAACGGATTCGTTTGAGGAGCGGACATTGCCACAGTCGCCGTGGCACCATTAGGGCAGTTCCTTGCTTCCTGGGTGACATGGCTGCCACTAAAACACTACTGTTCGAAACTGTTCGCATCTTTTTACAGCTGGTTGCCCAAGGCAGGGATGATCCATGCAGGTACAGGTTCGATTGGCAACAATTGGACACTGGGACACTATTCCCATCTATTCCCATCCCATTCTTGACAGTCTTGACTTCTTTAACCAAGCTTCTGTCTTTGACCACTGCAGCAGAAAGATGCAGCGCAGTGATGGGAGTTGGAAAATTAGGCTCCTGACAGTTCTCCAGACCAGTGGAACAGAAACTGGGGCCAGCATGGCCAACCATTTCAAATTCGACCAGTAGCAACCCATAGCAACACAAGGATCACAAGATATCACAAGGCTTTGACAAATTGATGTCAGACCCCGTCCATGCCATGGCGAGCCAAAAGGCCGGCAGCAGTCGCACAATGCGCCGCACATAGAAGCTGCACACTTCTCGGACCTGGAAAAGCATAGCGAGACGCGAGCTGACAGATCTGACAGATGAGGAATTCCACGGAGAGTTCACTCTTGGAAATCCCGCGGAAAAGTATGGTTTTTGTCAGTTGTTCATGTTTTTTTCCGTCCTGGCCATTTGTTTGCGTTAGTCCGGTTAGTCCTTTTGGGCACCTCGTGTGGTGCGTGCCATTGCGAAACGAAGCCGCTAAGAACCACGAAGATGTCTTCTGCAACGTCCAAGCGCTTCTGGCCCACCTCTCAGGAACGCTCGTCTGGCCGGACCACATGGCGAAAATCAAGAGAGAGAGAGAGAGAGTCACTCCTTGTCCCACAAGATCCCATAAGTCCCATGTCCGTGGTGAAGTGTGGTGTTCCCGTTCCCAAATCGAGTTTCCAAACTCTCCAAATCCCTGCATTTTCTTCTGGCAGAAAGCGGCCGCAAAGCACCCAGGCAGCACAAAGGCTCCGCACACCTGGCGACGACAACGAAGAGACCATCCGAACCATCCGACTCGTGATGGGTTCCCTTTGTGGATCCGCATGTGGATCCCTAAATGGCAGATCTTAACCATAGATTCTCCGGAAGGTTACTCATAGGTGAATTGACAGTTGCATCAGGTTTGCGGTGGTGTGCTGCAGGATTTGGACGCGCCCAGGGTTTGACCACATTTGATCACCATTGGAGGAAAACTTTGAAGATTTGAAGATAGTCCAACCGTCCACACCACTGCTGCAAGGTGGTTCTTATGCACGGTCAATATGGTCAGTCGGACCTTGAAGATGAGGCAAATACATCGCAGTCATGGCTCCGGACCCGTGGGTGGTTCAGACCGTTCAACAACACTGGAAACTGTCGTGAACTACGCTGCTGGGAGATCTTTTTAACCCAACCTTTTTTCCTGGAACCACCTTGGTCGCCGGTTTGGCCAAATATCAGAAGAGGCTCCAAATTGTTTCGCGTCCGCAATTCACCCTTGTTCAGATGAGATGGCTACAGCATTCGTGGGGCTTGGAACACATCTCTGCAGGAAATGCAGAAAAAAGTTTGAAAAGGAAAGCAATAAAGCAATGCAAAGCGCAGGCCACAATCTCCTGGAGTATCATGAATCTTTCTTCGGGACTCGCTCTCTGGGCGCAATGCTTCCGTCGACATGCTACGCACCAGGAATTCACCCATTCCGCAAGCCGCGCATCTGGAGATTGGTCAAGTCTCGAGGCTCTGTCGTATTCTGTCGTCTAATCGTCACTGGCCAAAGACGACTCAGTGACGACCGCATCTGCTCCGCCTTTGTCGGCCCATTCAACGCTTCAGGCGGCCGAGAGCAGGCTAACCCAACTGCTGGGCCCCTGGTCTTCCAACGGATTCTGGAAGTACTGGGCAGATCACTTCGAAGTGTCGGTTCTCTCATACTCCAGGCACACATCATTGCCTGAAAGAACACTGGATGTCACTCAACTTCAGAAAATGGTTAGCTTATATTAGCTTGTAGACAGCTTGGTCATGCTTGGTCCATGATTCCATGATGATTTGAGCACGCACAAATTACATTCCTGCATCCCTCCCTGCCTGCTCGTCGCAAGTCTCGAAGGCGCCAGAACTGCGCCTGGTAATATAAGTAATGTCAGCGACGGTGCCTATGGTGAAATCTGATTGGTTGTGAAATCCGATCATTTGTCTCAAATATTCCTGAAGTAGAGATTTATTGTAACCCATGAAGCACTTCAAATGTCGAAATGCTATGGTTCAAATGGAAATGGCTCGAGTTCCATATAGTTCCATGGATTTCCGGCTGTTGCGTCTCAAATGCTTCAAACCCAAACAATGTCACCACTGACAACAATGGCGGCAGCGGCCTCCTTAATGGTGGAGGTCAAAGGCGTTTGTGCCCAGGGCTGCGCAGTGGAGCCCAACCTCGCTGTCGGCAACGCCGTCGGCCATGTCGGCAACGCTGTCGGCCATGTCGGCCGCTCTTGGGCTCCAGACAGAGTCGCACCAATGTAGACCCTCAACTCCTGCAAGGCACCGCAAGGCACCGCAAGGCACCGCAAGGTCTCCAAGACGTGTCAGCGATTTGGCGTCAGAATAGTTGAGTATGTATGAACAAAATTTGAACAAACATCTTCCAATCAACAGCCAACTGGCATGTGTCATCATCTGCCATCATCACCATCATACCATTACGATGTACATTTGTTTCCTACTCATTGACAGCATCATCTGATTTGAAGTCCGTTTCGACAGGGCTTCCCCCGAGCCTCGCCTCGCAAAGGCCTTCTTTCAGCATCTGGCCCTGCAGAACGGCCCCGCCCTCCACCATCAGCTGCAAGACCTCGCTGAGCATCTCGAAGCATCTCGCTGAAACATGGTTGACACAGTTGACACACACCATTTTTACACATTTTTACACAACACCCGACACTGCCATGGAAAGATGTACCGATTTAACGACTGTAACAAATTGTGATGTAAAGTTGACGAAGACAACTCTGTGTTTTGTCCAAATCCGAAGTCCTCAAAGATGTGCTGATTCGTCAGTATGTTGATTTGAGAAGCCCCACTCCTCTCTTGCCCAGTTCTGCAAGAACTTGGGAGAGGTCCAAACGACCCGAGACCTTCATCTGCCAAAAGACTTGGCGTATGAAAATTCATGACATCTCGCAACCGACACCAAACTTTCTGAAGGAGTTTGACAACATTTGACACCGATAGGTCAATGAGTCGATGCTTTTATCTTTTTTCGCGCGTTTCAAACATGAAGTTGGAAAACCTATGCCATGTGCTGTAGCTTCATTTCCATTTTTGTATAGCAATCTGTTTGCTCTATTCGATCACTTACTGTCCTACACCAGCCATCGCAGTCAAAGACGGTGCTCGAGTTCCGCGCTATTGGCACTTCAAAGAAGTCAACACCACACTCCTGCCACCTCACAGTGTCACACCAAAATCATACAAACACGAGAGGATGTGGATGCGTCATGATGCGTCCACTGTTTTTGCTTACCGACACCACCATGTTCAGTTGGCATGATCCACTGACTTTCCGCACAACTTCACAGGAGGTGAAATCTAGAAATTCAATGAGGGCAACCTTTCTCATCGTGGCAAAAGCAACAAAGTGCTGCAGGTTGCCTCTTCTTGGCATCTGCAGAGCAGTTTTCACCTGCCAAAGATGTTCAGAAGTCAGTGAGTCCCTCATGGTAGCTGGTAGCTGGTGGTAGCTGTCCACACTCACAACCCAAGTGGAGTCTAAGTGGCCCACTCGTGAAGATCAGTGTGGGTGCCATCTTGGTATCCATCAAGGGGCCTTCCCTGACTCGACCGCGGCTGTCAAGCACAACTCCTGGCTGCCGCCAGGACAAATATGAACAGAAATCTGGAGGGAAAATGGTACAGCACGGATTCTGGGACAGGGTATAATGTTGGTATGTTGCCTCTTCTGGTGTGTTTATGTTCAACGTTTCTTCCTTTCCATTGATGTTTACAGGGGATCTCGGCCTATTTTTGATGCAAACTTTCACTGTGGTTGTCGCTGTTGTGTTTTTATGTGAGGGATGGTGATAAGAATCATAGCACTTTTATTGGGATATGATGATGTGATCAGACTACGCTCTCCGATTTCCGGTGCCATCCCAACGGTAATTATTCAAAAACTCAGCTATAACATAGCCTGTCCCAGCCTGCAGCATCCCTGCAGCGTCTCTGTTTCACCAGGGAATCTTCGGAAGATTTTGAGTTTCAGCCGAGTTACGCAGAGGTTGACTTCGGAGGCCAGGATCGGGTCTCACCGTCAAGCTGGGCCTCAGACGAGTGGCATGTGCAGGTCTGAGCAACGGCTCAGGATGGGCTCAGGATGGGCTCAGGATGTCCTGAAAAATGTTTTGTCTCAAAAAGATCAGAATGTCGGTTTTCCGTGGATCTTTGGCAAAATTGGGAGACCAATGGTGCATGATGGTGCATGTCATAACATGTCACAACATGTCATAACCAGCATGATGTTCCTGTGATCCCACATGTGGCTGAGGTTCCAACTTGTCTTGCAACGCAGTTCCGCTGCCTCAAATGCGAAACCGTAAACCAATCCCGGCAAGGACGGCAAGGGCAAACATCTACAGGCCATTCGGCAGCGCATTGAAATCATTGGTATTGTGTTACGGTATCGTTCAATGTCAAAAATGCATTAAAAGACCGTAAACCCGCACTATGTACGAGGACCTATGTAGGCTCTGCATGATTCTCACTGCCAGCAAAATCAATCGTACTGTATCAGACAGCGGCCGTTTGTCTTCCGCAGAAAAATGCCAAACATATCGAGACTCTGACCAACGAGGATAGCTTGAGAATCAGCACGAAGTCCATGGGCATCTTTTCGTGCCTCTCCCTAGGCATCTGGTGCAGTAAAAAAAATCTCGGCTGAAATGCGGATGCATCAAAAGGCATGAGATCTCCTGAGATGTATGGACTATCATGGACTTCCTGAAGATCTTCAAACTAAATGATCCAATGCTTTTTGCTCGACAACTTTGTTCCACTTTCTGCCCTGCATCCAGCTCCTCGTGCCTGAGTGATCCATTGCGAGGTCTTGTCTTCACAAGCCACTCGTCCATCTAGACTCGTCGCAATCTTCAGGACCACATACGGCCTGTGCTGAGTGCTGGAGAAATGCTTCGGCTTGGGCAGTGGGAAGACTGCCAGAAATGCTTTGCTGCGAACTTGGCTGGTGCGGGGAATCCACACAAAACTTGAGCCGTTGAGAGAGCGGCACAGTTGTCTGAAGAAGAACAACGAATTCCCTGGCCTCCCAGTACGACGGTGATGAAAGTAGCTGCGGAAGGAGTCGCGCACCTTCTCCTGATGGATTGCCCTTCTGTTGCCACATGTCATGAGAAGACTTCGGCTTTGCTCAGCGACTAGAACGACGCTAGAACCCGACTGCCTGAAATGACAGTGACAGTCAGCATGCAGCTTGTAGGCTGCCAGCTCAGAGGTGTTTGACTTTGTTATCAACACAACATGCGTAAACTGTCACCATGATTCCAAACACAACAGAGCAAGCAACAGCAAAGCATCAGGCTGTTCGCGCCTCTGCAACTCCCACATCCACCTGCCCACTTGACAAGTTTGGCATTGGCACATTTCACAAATGGCCAGTGTCCAGTGATGTCAGTGATGTCAGTCCAGCGCACAGTCTTGGCACAGTCTTGGTCCAGTTTCGGCACGGCACTGGCAGAGCTGGGCTCTTTGCCGAGCTCCGCCGAGCTCAGGCGGTGAAACGCAGTTCGTCGGCACGGTGCTCCAGCTCCTCCACCACGTCCTGACGGCACTGCCACGGTGCCAGCTGGATCGTCTGCCGTCTATCAACCTATAAGATCTATACATAGATATACAATACACACAGGATGAACAACAATACAAAATAATGCAAATATCATCAAATATCTATACACAATATCTCTACACAATATCTATACACAATATCTATACACAATACTAAACGATACTAAACGGGTATCATCTGTTCAACCCTCGGTCAACTTGAGTGCATTTGAATCATTACAGCTGTTGCCCTCCTTTGCACTCTCGATAGCTTGCACCGCCGAACTCCTGGCACGGCTACATCCCTGACGGCCCTTGAATCAGGATGAATCAAGATATGCCTTTTCTGATAAACAAGAATCATCTAACCGATTCTATTCCACCATAGGACTTTTGATCATAAACACCGTTGGAAGTCTGAAGATCCATCCGTCCCATCTTCCCCAGATCCTTCGGTGCAGTATGAAGAAATGCTGCAGAGCCGCTGTCGTAACAGGTCCTTGGCATGTGGAACAAGCAAAAAACAAGCAAAAGATCTCCAATCAATATCAATAAGTTGTATGCACATGTATGAAAACTCCATTTTCCTCAGCTGCCAATCCTGCCATCCAAACATCGATCCAAATCATGAATTCAGGAGGCAAAATCGTGAAAATCAAACGGAACATAGATTCGACACACACACACAGATGACAACAGCATAGACGTTTCTTCCAAATCCAGTTCCACCGAGTTCCACCGAGTTCCACCGAGTTCCACCGCATTTGTTGGGCCAAAGTGCTACCTTCGAGGAGCTCTCTTAGGCGATGGACAAAGCGCCAGCAGGTCTGTTGGGTGCTGGGGAAGAAGCGAGCGAACCTGGTCGTTTTCGGCTCTTGAGATTCGATAGATTCACCCCAAATGCAATCAAGAAAAGGCCAATTGCTATGAATCGAATTGGACAACTTGGTAAACTTCACTTACTCCGACATGCCCAGACAGTCTTTCTGTCTGTTCTGCGCCCCGGCCTTCTATATGATATGCCCAACATTCCCAATGAACTCTCAACAGCAAGTTTCAGCCAAGTGACATTCCAGCAATCTGATGATCAGTGGCATGGGAAAATTCTATGTGCAAATCGGCTCGACCGTTGCGAATCAACGCGGGATTCAGCCGATCGCGGTGGTTGGTCGTGAGGACGAAAATCTGGCCTGCACAGGGGAAAGGGTTCGAAGGGGTGAGACTTTGTGGTCGTGTACCTTCAATGTGAAACCAACAACAATCCAGAATCCAGAATTCTGGAATCTGTGGAATTCGAATTCTCAACTCAGCCAATTATGCCAATTTGGTTTTCCATGGTTTTCCAACTTACCGCATTTGAAACTCGTCCATCGGACACCTTCAGCTTTGCCGACGCCGTCCAAGGCGTTCAGGAGGCCTGGCAGCTGGGGTGAGCCAACGGTCCCAGGTAGCATTGGATAGGCCCATACGAAATTCTATAGAATCTATAGACATTGTATGTACAGTATTAATAAGTACTATATAATAAGTATTAATATGCTATATCGTTTTTAATCAATATTGTATGTATATGCGACTTTACCTATATCTGTGTTTCAAGCCTGATTTTTCTTGATTCCCTTCAAGTACAAGCACAAGACGATGTTCTGCAGATATGTTCATACTCCAAATGAGGAGACCTCACAGACCTCCAACAATTGGGACAGTGCAAAATCCATGGTTTCAATATCCCTTCCATCACTTCTATCGCCTGAAAATGTGAGGACGGAGTCAGTGAGAAGTTTCTCACGATCCTTCCCGAAAATGGCATCGATGTCTTCGAACACTAGTAACCTCGGTATATCATATCTCAGTGTGCTTTCAGATCTGCTCTTAGTTGCGCTCTGATGTAACAGTAGTTCAACGTAGTGTGTGTCTCCAAACGTCTCAAAAAAATGTTCAAATGACTGCTGACAAATCCTGCGAGAAAAATCATCCAGTTCGCTTTCACAGCAAATCTATTCAAATCGTGGATAGAGTATCTACGACGTATCTGCGAGAAATATCAATGAATCATGATAAATCGTTAGGATATCCCAACGCTATCTTTGTTCGAGGGACGAATGGCGTGGTGCCTGGTTCACCGCAGCTCTCAGAGATTCATCCGTCAGATTTGGATGCGTCAAATGCAAATGGCCTCGGGCGAGCTGTCAATGGATCCACAAAACGGCCGATTTTTTCCCATTTTTAGAACAAAACCATCCGTTTTTGTAGGGTCATTTTGACCAACGTCCATGTCACAGCGATGTTTCACGAACTCTTGAGAAATCTTGGGACTCAGACACAGGTTGTGCTTGAAGTGGCCAGCGATCGCCTGTATGAGCCTGGCACGAGAAGCACTTCGAGATCTTTGAGCCGAACTTCAAGTAGAAACGACTTAGGGGAAATAGAGAAATAAACTTCAATTGAAATAAAGAAATCTTCAGCGGAATCTGGCAGTCCCAGTTGCGACGTCTTCCCAGATCCAGGAACTCCGTAGAAAAGGTAGCCCCTCTTGTGCTGGATGCCGTGCTCCTAGCAATGGAGTTAAGAAAAACGTCTGCCAGGACCACAAACACCTTGGTTGAAAGATGTTGAAAAAATGTCAGTGAGTAGTGTGAGTAACTTCATGATAGGTTCTCGCGTCGGCTTGTCTCCTTGTACCACCGTCGGGTGTCTTCTCCAAGGAACTCTTCGATGTCACCCAACAGCCTCTCCTTGACTCCTCGCAATGCTGCAATGGCAATGGTGCTAACTTGCCAACATCAACAACTCAAGAGACTCATCATGTTGGCACGTGACTCATCATGACTCATCTGCCCCTCTTTCGGAAGCGCAAGACTGGACCAGGATGACTGAGATCGCACTGATGACATGATGATACTATGATGATACTACGATTTTGTCGGTCAGGAACAGCTGTTTCTATCGGTTTTTTTTTAAAGATTACAACAACGAAAACCCCTTTTTAAAAGAGTTCAAAAAATCATCCCCCAAAAAAAAATGAAAGCTTGGCCCTGGACTCCTTCATCCAAGACGACGCTTTCGATCCGCCGCGCAGGGCAGACCACGCGCGCTTGCCAGAACTGCTGTGTCGGGTGCCATTCAAAGACGTTCACGAAACCCGCCTGAAACCACAGCTGTCTTTTGAAATGGTTTTTAACATTGACAACTCCCAACTCCGCACTGTTCTTGACCAATGGATTCAGCTTCCAAAACTGATGAAATTCCTTGAAATCACTCAGAGTTGAAGAAGTACCGCAAAGTTTTTCGCGCAAAAACTTTTAAATTCCTGAAAAGGCTTCCCATTTGACTCGTCAAATCCCTGTCCTGAGTGCGCTCGCTTTCCTGCACGAGCTCCTGACAGAATTGCGCCAAGACCTGCACCGTCACCGAAAGCAGACAGCTTCGGCACAAGTTGAGATCTTCATAGATCTTTCAATTTGAGACACATCATGATGACAGATCATCACAGATCATCACAGATCATATGACATCATATATGACATCATATGACATATCTCCAAATTCGAAGCACGAACCAATGATGCTGCGGCGCAAAATTGCGCCGAGGCTTTTCATGGCTTTGTTCTGGTGATTCCTTGGAACACCCACCTGAGATGTTTCCCGCTTGGTGAAGAGCACCTTGGTTCCGAATCACCAACCTTCCCTCAAGTCTCCGTCCCTGTGTGTATTTCAATTTATTTTCCGGAGATCTACAAAGGACAACGGCCACCGAAACACACTCTCTAATCTATACAGTATGTATCATTGTTAATTATTCTGATTATTCTGATTACTATTGCTATTACTACTGTATCATTCTTATCTTATAATTAATGTATGTTGCATAATGTTGCATAATGTTGCATATTATCTATCTATCACAATAGGCACAAAGTCACAGCTGTGCTGAGGGACCAAGTTTGTGTAGAGCTCTGCTGCGTTGCTCACTCCCACTGGCTCACCCAACGTCTGGTGCAACGCGCTGAGACGATGGTTTCGCCACTCAAATTCAAAGAAGCCAAGGCCGATTGTGGTCCTGAGGTAAAATTGTTCAAAACTGTTCAAACCATTTTGTGATCACAACTTGAATCGACAGATCAACAACTGAAGCAAGTAATCTGGCAAGTATCGGGCAAGGGGTTTCCGAGACATGCTCACTGTCCACCAAATCTCCAGACAGCAGCTCTGGGCTGTATCTGAAAGATTGAACCTTGGCAGCACATGGCAACAGCTCCAGAGTCTAGGACGGCTTTGTCACACTAAGCTCATTCCCTCATTCCTTCAGCTGTTGCTACAAATTGCCGCAAACATCAGCCCTGCGATATCTGAGATTCATACAGACTTTTGTCGGGCAATGTAGCCGCATGCCAAGGAGTAAATTCGTGACTTCTGCCGCAGTTCCAGGTAGGCATTTTGCTTCAGGTCCTCGAAACAGTTTCAATTTTCTTCATGTCGCCATCAGAACAGGATACAAAAGCAACCATCAAATCGTACCAGGCACTTCATAAGCCCTGATTCTCTCCGAAGAATCTGAAACCAATTTGATCTGCACGCTAGAATCCCACAGTATGGTAATGCTTCGCAGGACTGAAGTCATCTTTGACTCAATTCTAAGGCCCCGGAATGCCCAAATCAGCTATGACCAAGGCTCCAAATATCCTTCCAAGACCGACGCATCGAAGGGCGCCAGTTGATTCTGCAAGGTTTGCAGCCGAGCAAATGCCCGAGCCATGGCGTGGACCACGGGAGAATACGAAACAAATAGACAGATCTGAATAGGGCGTATCCGGGCGTATCCGGGCGTATCCAGGCGTATCCGTGTCTAATGATCTTCATTCGAGGTCAGTTGATCTGTGGATTTCGTGACTTTTTTTGGCTCTGTCTCGAGCAATGCAGCAACACTGAGAAGTCTGACTGCAACACAGATTGGCATGAGTCAAGAAACACCAGGCATCAGATGGGTCATCGTATCTAGGAACCACATGCAACCACACCAGCCCCAAAGTTCCTCCAGAAGAAAATAACATTCCCGAATTCCCGAAACCTCTTTTCACATTGGCAATGACAATTCTTTATTTACTTCCAATCTTCATAGTGGTTGACTCGGTATGACGCTATGACCATCTCTGAATATGGGTCTAATCCAACTCTTGGACGTTGACGCACCCCGTGTAGGTCCACGGGGTCCACGGGGTCCACGGGGTCCACGGGGTCCATGGCCTGAATGCCAGCGTCTTTGACAAAGCGAACCCCGAGCCCACCGAAGTTGGGATCTGGATCGACATGGCCAATGACCTCAGGGACTCAAGGAGCAGGAGGGCGGATGTAGGATGATTGGCAGGCAAGGGATGACAATGGATAAGAAGTCACAAATATTGCGTGTTATGAGATCTCAACATTTGTGCATATGTTCCATAGTCAAAACATAGTATATGGATGTATATGGGGTATGGTCATCCATCCCAGAATCGGAATCCTTGTGATGGTTGCATAAATAATTGATTCGTCTTCCAATAGTGGCAATTTAACCTTGTTTTGACCGCGGCATATGACTCGAATTGTCTCTCCGAAAAGTCCATCCAGGCTTGGGTCTTGTGGATATGCTCTTACTTGTTTAAATCTATCAATCTATCATCATCATTTCATCATCTATCATCTATCAGTTGAATTATTCTGAATGTGTCTTTGTGTCAGCAAAAGACACAACACTCGCAGAATCCCTGTGGCTCCAACACAACGCTTGACCTTTTTGGCCACCACCAGCTCATCACAGGGTGGTGTCCGCCTCGGCGCGAATGCACCATGAACGCGCCATGTGCTCGGTGTTAAGCGATGTCACTTGACCTCACGTCGAATCTGGGGCTGGGGGTGGCACTTCCCTGGACCCCGATGACATGGCTCCAAGGTGGTGAAAATCGTCGCATTCCTGAAGTCTGTGACGCCTTTCGCCTCATTTGACGCAAAGTCCAGAACTTCCAAATGAAGTGACCATGAAGTGACCAAGAAGCACAGCTACTTGTTCCCAACCAGTTGCTACTGAGTTACTGTCCACAAAAATCATGAGACATGTTCTGAGCATCTGAAGTTGGAGTGCTGAAGAAAATCCTGCCTCAGCATCTTTGAAGGCTTCAACTTCTGCATGCGGGGAACCTGGACCCCTGGCACGGACACTTAGGTTTTATCAAGACAACTCTGGAATGCTCTGAAGATATTTTGACAAGTTTTTTAGACACAAACCAATGGAAAATGTGTCTCGCCTCGCCCCATCAAAGTTTCAGAATGTTTCAGATAACTACATATTGTTAGATCTTTTCCCAATCTAGTTCAATTACCTATGACGGGTTGTGTGCAGGATAATTTGCCAGCTGCACTTGTGGAAGCCTTGTCCAATCACTTGGCCATCAGCAACGATCACCGCACCGACCCACGGATTTGGTGAGGTGATCTTAGCTCGTCAGTTCTGTGACAGCTGATGACAGCTGTCAATGGAGGCCATCTGGATGCATTGTTTGTTACACGACACTCCCATGGACTCTAATGCCGTTCAAGTTCAAATATTTCAGTCTTGAGAAGTCATCACCCCGAGTTCCCTACCCTTCGACCAAGCTCACCTTGCGCCAGCCTGGGTCAGTGTTCACAAAAGAGCAGCTGTCAATTGAAGATAATGAGAAGATCGTGAAGCAATGTGAAGCAATGTGAAGCAATCTGAAGCATGATTCCACTGATGAGATCTTGCAGAACCTCAGGGTTGAAGTGTTGAAGATGGCAATGCGCAACGCGCATCACAAGTGACACAAAATCCGGCTCTGCAGCACGCAGCTCTTTTTTCAGACGTCCTGCCGTTTGGCAGTTGTCCTATTTTGCCAGTGTGATTGAAAAACAAATGTGAACGATATCAAATGCGTCATGCTTCATCAGAGTTCCTTTGTAAAAGGTGAAGCTTTCACCTTGAATTCCTGGAAATCGCAGAGATTTTGAAAGTTCCGATTGATTTTTGTTCCCTTGAAGCTTCCTTTGAAGCTGCGAAGGGACGAGGGCAAGTTCTCTTGCAGTTGAGAAATACCTGGGCTATGAAGTCGAACGCAACCGGCGAAGTGGAGCTCCAACTCGACGAGGTTCGACGAGGCTCGAAGCGCAGCGGCCAACAAGCGAAGCCCTTGCACCGACGCACCGAGAACAGGATTAGACTCGATTAGACTTCGACCCAAATTGGATCGACCCATGCTTCGTAAATGGCGTTTGCCTTTGAAGTGTTTTGAAGTGTTGCAACAAGCGCCACAACCCCCAGGAAAACATAAACCTCTGCTAATTTACCAATATCAATCAATAATAATCAATATTGAATATATGATATTATGTACTATGACATACGCAGCTACTCCAACAGATTCAAGTCACAAAGCCCATACCAGAGTTGAGGTTGGCATTATCCTTCCATGAGGTGGAAGATCGAATGGATCTCTGGGATATTTCTACCTCCAACATCCTCCAACTGTCTGTCCAAGGCCAAAACCCCCGACATCCCAAGACCCAGACTCCCGAGATCTCCCGAGATCTCCCGAGCCTGCATCAGTTAGGTTGTTGCAACCAACGAAGTCAAGATGTAGCTGTTTCAGTTTCAGCTGCACCAGTCGTGTGGTCAATGCCTGGAGAGATACATCGGTGATCCGAACACAACCTTCGAAACTCAGCTTCAAATTTAGCAAGCACGGTGGCAAAGACTCCGCCAGTACTTTCACCACAGAATCTGTGCACGACTCGTCGAAGTGTGCCAAACTGAGATCCAAAGATTCTCGGAAAGCATCTTTCAATAAAGCATCACAGACGTTCAACTTGCCCGAATGTAAACCTTTAGCATGCTTCGGCAACAGGTTCTTGTGCATGGCTTGAGGCCATGCCAGGATTGCCAGAGTCGAATGCAAAGTCTGATTCGCACGATCTAAATTCCGATGCAATCTTTCTTGCCCTTCCACTGATTCCAACTCTTTGCTTTGGGCAATGGCTTGGAAGATGTTGGTCCTGTCACGCTCCTGGGTCGTGTTGCCTGGACGAAGCGACTTGAAGCGACTTGAAGCCACTTCAACGCAGTCAACGCAATTGGAACTCTTGGCATCTCTTGGCACAAATGACATCAAATCACTCTCAAAACTGCCAAATCATTGCAAAGTGGGAGTGCTTCACATTCGAACAAACACGCAATCAGAGTTTTTGAAATCAAGAAACATCAGGTGCACTGCAAAGAATTATCGTTTGAATGTGCAAAACGTGATCTCTCCCCATCTCTCCGAAATTCCCCAAACTCCTGGCCTTTCTCCAAACAGACTTCCAGCCCTCGATCCAGCAGAAAGATGGGGAAGTCCTGTTCCCTGGCAGATTTCGCCACGGCCGACTCCCCTGGAATCAAATTTTTGCTGATGATCTTGGTTTCCTGTCGTCCATGCATGTTGTGGCTCACTGCCAGATCCAGCTCCATGTTGGGGTTCATGACGGCGGAGTAGAGCTCGTAACCGCACCAAATCCTGGCAGTTTCAGGGGAAAAAACTGAAAACATAACTTAGACATACTTTGTCGCATACTCATACAGTCTTGTACAAGTGCCAACGGTTTACAACAGCTAAAGAAAATCCATATGACATGCAGTGAGTGCAGTGAAGTTCTCCTGGAGAAAGGCATAGCATCCTCATCCAGGATGAGCAACAGACCTCTTGATGCCCTGAGGGCTGAGAAGAAGGACGTGTGCATCACATCCTTCGCCGGGGATGTCCAATCATGTCCAAGGGCTTTTCCGTGACGTCCCCTGGATTTCCAAATGTTCCCATGTTTCAGGGGAATCCCTGGAGGGGAGCTATGAGAAACCACTGGAATTTGGAGCGGATTGAAAGAAACTGAAAGAAACCATGGGTGCCACATGTTGGCACCCTACAAAGTCCTCTGCAATCTCCAGGTCAAGTTCGTGTTGACGATTGGCATAGCCACCTAAATCAACAAGAGATCTTCGCAATGGTAATGTTCACACTCCTCTGGCTGTAGCATTGATCATCTAATATGATCTTATGTAATATGAATGAATAGAGATTCAGACCTAGTATGGATGAAAATCTTCAAACCATCGGCTAAACAAGAACTGGCCTCAAGGAAGAAAAATATCGAATGGGAAAAGAAGGAAGGAAGGCAGGGCTGATTTTGATGAGTCGAAAGACAAAAGCCTAGCGAAATCCAAATAAAGATAGTAGAGAGTGGAGACTGTCGAAAATGATATACTGATGTCATCTAGTGGAGAAAGTGCGCTGAAAACAATAGTTCAGTTCAATGATCGGTGAAACCCTTGAAAAAATGGCATATATTGTCATGTAAAACATCAACAAACACTTCTGTGACAAGAGTCTCCAACAATTGTAGTTTGTAAGACATCAACAAAGAGTTCCGTGGCAAAAATATCCAACGCAATTGTAATTTCCAGGGAAAAAACAATCAATGTGCCACAACAATAAAAAAACACTATGTTAATCTATAATTTATATGCAGAATTCGAATGTGAAGACAAAGTGATAAAAGCACTGGCCACAAGTGCTGTTCAGCCACAGACCCAGTAGGAACCCAGGTCTCCCAGTCGCCGTAGGGAGGCATGTTCTTGGCAGCAGTTCACAAAGGAACGAATTGGTTCACCCCACCAATGGCTGCAGTACCACACTGGAAGACACGCCTCCGGAGAAAGCAGCTCCTGCCCGGAAGTTGCAACTTGCGGGCAGCGGGGGCCGGCTGACGCAACAGAATGCAACAGAACCGTCACATGACTGGAATCATAGTCTTGGCTACTGTCTTAGGTTGGGGGTTCTGATCAAACTGAAATTTTCCACTTGGGGCCCTTGTCCTTGTAGCTTATGGAATTTCGGGCTGTCACGGTCATCTCTCGTGCTGATAGTTCAAAGTCGCCAATCGACACGATTTCTTCTTCGTTTCTGCTGAATTGTCCTGGCTCTCGACCCAATCAGGGTATCGGTCAAAACTATTGGAATTTTCAAATGGATGGATTATACTAAAAATGACTAAAACATACAGTAATTTGTGGGTCTGTTGGTACCCTGAGAAAGCACGCAGACCTGCATCACTCGAAAGTATGATTTGTGCATTGTGGCTTGGTATGGACTGGGCACGTTTGCTGGGGTGAACCATCCAGAAAACAACACATTCAATCAACTGATCAATACTTATTTCATTAATTTTATAGACTAAACTGAAACGACCATCCCCAAAACAAAGGATCTCAAGGATCCCAAGAGCCAAACACAGCCAAACCCTACATTACAAGGGAGTCAGTATGGAGTGGTCCTTGAACCAATCGAACACATAGAGTTAGCTTGTCCATCCCGTTCTCATTGGCCGTGCTGATGACTTTGCCACGGGCTCTTGGAAGCTTCATCTGGGGGCATGCCTGAAACACTGTCGAGCCGGCCTGCGGCAAGTCCTCAAGCGACTTCACAAGCGAGGCCGGCCACTGAAGCAGCACGCCCTCTGGCGGAGCTGTTTGGGACAGGACATGGTGATAGCTGAACTGATAGAGATTCAACCGCTCTACCGAAATCGCTTCACCCGTAAAGGCATCTGTCCATCCGCGACACCATCGATCTAATTCCTGGTCAATGATCTTCAGCTGTTCGAGGGTTACTGCTCGCTCGAATGTCTTCAGATTTGTGCGCTGGTAGGTATGAATAGGTTCATCACTGGATGACGAAAGCAAGCTCTGCTTGGATTCTTGTCGTCTTGTGCCTTGAGGGATACGACCGATGGCAGAAGCCGAGCGATTGAAGTTACTAGTGCTTGGCCGTGCAGATTTTCTCTCGCCCTCACCCCAAAGGCTCTTCCTCTCCACTGTCTGTTGTACAGCTGCCAAGTCGCCAATGGCTCTATGCATCAAGGCTTTCATCTGTAGAAGTGCACTATGCATCCATTCCTGTTCCATCATTGGAAGCCCTGAAAGCCCTGGAACCCCACATATGGGTAAAATGGCCGTATAGATATGATGAATGTCTGAAAAAACGGGCAACTATGCAATGTTAATGGGTTTGCGTAACAGACGCACTGAGGATTCTTGACATGGCAACATTCTGCAGTCAGCCCTAATTTGCTTCAACATTTACCATTTAGGGCATATGTTGTAGACTATAACATACTATAACTATACCCTCAAAGTGAAGTTTGTGATTGGGTTTACAAGTTTACCACAACATTGGATAAATTCCAGCGTTCAGAAAGTCCGCCTGCTCCATTTGCATTCGCACCATGTCAACTGCAGTGGCCCCACCGCGCAAACGCAAACATCCCAACAAAAAGTCAGCCTCTTCAATTGCACCGGTCTTTTCTGATGCCAAAATCTGGAAAACTTTCACTGCATCTGACATATCCAGTTCTAAGGCATTCAGGAACGCATGCATTCTCTCATCAGCCAAGGCGAGCTGGAACTCGGCCCAGGAAATTGCACCATTGCCGTTCTGATCAAAGTCCTTGAAAATGGTGTACAACTGACGAACTAAACGCTCGTTGTAATCCATTTCGTTGTCGATCAAAACATCGCGTTCCCTCTTGCTGACTGTGCTTTGCAGGCTGCAGATGAAGCTGGTAATGGTGTTGACCAACCTGGAACACCATCTTAAAAACACAGTTTTTTGTTCACCACATTTATTTTCCCCTAGGTACAGCCATGTACGGCAGTATTCATCCATTTTAATCAACATGTTTGTGTCGTTTGTCCCTACTTGTTGGATTTATCGGATTCAAACAGTATCTTCGGGGAATGCTGTGGCACTCTTTGGGGCAGCATGTAGAAAGGTTTCTTTTTTCTAAAGTGATGTTGAAAACTACTATTTCATGGGTACCCCAAATTTGAGGCCGAGCATGGGTATGGTTTGGGGCTGTTTGAGTGCCCCAGGACTCATTAACCCACAATACGCGCTTGAAGAAGGAAATTCTTATTGTGGGTGAAAAGAATGGAAAACAAAAAATGTACATATAGACGATTCCAGGAACACCATCAGCGCAAATATAACATATGACAAGAAAACGATCTGGACGTACCAGGCCATCTCACGCAATTCATCCCAAAGCTCACCCCACAGCAGTCCGCTGTAAATGATTTGAAACAAGGTCATCTGGGATGAGAGCAAATTGCCAAATTTCGCACACACCAGTGGCGTCGCATCATTTGGACAGCTGTCCCAAATACTTTCCGTCAAAACCAAACCATAGACATAGATGAAGCTGAGCACCAGCAGCACGAGCCATACCATCACCTTGAAGCTTTCAGCCATGGAGGTGAGCAAGACACGTAGCTGTCGAAGGTGTGTCCATCTGGCCAATTCACTTTTGAAAGTCCACAAGCACCTTCGAGTGACTAAAGTGTCAGCAGAAAAATGCCAATATACAACAAGACACACAGAAATATCAAACATGTCAAGTGTCAAGTCATAATCAAAATGCGTCATTATGCGTAATTATGCGTCGATGATGTGTCCTGCAATTCCTGGTTCCAAAGCTTTAAGACTTGTAGGCAGAAAGTCAATGAGTCATGACAGCACGTGTTTTTGCTTTCAACAAAGTTCCATCAACTGACCAAAAGTCCTCGCCTGGCAAGTCGTATGATTCGTCCAACGCGTATCATGGCAGAAAAATTGCCAAGAGATCTGGACCCTTCCAGCAAAGCCGCCAAGAGCATCGACAATGAAAGCGAGTCCACAAGGTTCCACCAACGACGGCTTCCTGCCGAGAACTGGCAACAGGTCATCTCTCAAGATGTTTGCATCGGTGTGACTGTGTGTATATACACATAGTATCACATAGTATGTCGTAGAGTATGCAGACAACACATACATCTAAAATAGTTATAAATATATGTTTGCGCGTGTATTGTGTGTATGCGTGTACTATACCGTCATACACATGCTGCTGATGGGAGTTTAAGACATTGTCTAACACCAAACCAATTCAGAACCATAAAGCATGTTCATAAGGATTGACTATCCAACTCATACACACGAATAACATCATATAACATGTACTAAATCTACCAACACTGTCTTGGCCCACAGCCTGTGAAAAATCGTCTTCGCTCCATGCAGATGCGAATCAGCAAATCGACTGAGAAGATGACGCAAAATGCGGTTTCCAAGGTCAACACCCACGTTGGTTCCGAACGGTTCATGCTTGTGTGATGAATTTCTACACCCAAGCAGAAAGCATAGAGAACAACCAACAAATCGACCGCATATTCATACATTCCAAGGCTTTGCTCTAAGGCCATTCTCCACTTTCCACTTTCCCATAGGGGTAACACACTGCCAAATGAAGCTTGTGGATTGAAAATGTTCTTTTCATTGTCAGCCTTCACCCGATCTATGAGTTGGAGCAAATGAGGGGCTACACCAGCCCTGAGGCCCAACTGATCATCTGGCGAAGGGCCCGAGCCCATGTTTTGAAAGGTGGAAGCTCTAGGTGGTTTCGTTTCTTTCGCTTCCCGTTCTCGTTGCGAATGTTCCGAATGTTCCAACAACCTGGTGAGCTGTTCCATCCGATGGTCGAAATGATTCTTGATGCGCATCTCTTGCTCCAACAGCAAAGGTCTCAAAGCATCCAATTGAAAGGGGTCCAAATCGACATCTCCCCGCGACTCGGTGAAGCACATGCGAGGTTTTGTGGACATGGTACCGCGGAAAAAAGCCAGCCGCAAGGTGCAGTGCCGGCCCTTGAAGACTCAACCTATATGCAATGTATATTCTACTGGAATTTGAACCAGAAGACTGCCCAAGAACAGCAGATTGACTGCACCATCTGGACATGGCACACACCCATTCACCTTCAGCCTTCTCCCATTGCAAAGGTGATGTCAAAGTACCAAGACACCTTGAGACACTGGGGCCCCCGACGCTTGCAGCATGAATTGCTCGTCCTTACCACAGAGGCATGGCTGGTCCAAGTTCTACAAAATGCGAAATGAAATCACTCAGAAAAGAACTGCGCATTTTTTGGGAGGCCCAGAAGGCGCAAATTCTGGGAATGAGATCATGAAGGCTTCCCCATGTTGGATTATGTTGGATCATGGCCTTCTGAAAATCTCTGTAACTCCCCAGGCCTGCACTTTGGCTTCGGACACCATGACCCGATTCCAGAGCTCTTTCAGGAAGAAGTTCACTCTGCGCATGTGATCTGATGTGGCTGCGGGCATGCCGTCAGTCCATCTAAACATTCCAAGCGCAACATAAGCAATATTGTACTATATTGTAATGTAAGCCATGCAAACGCAAGCCCAAGCCCAGGCGTGTAAAGACATCAGTTTTTGTTTGCTTCCTTCTTTGAAGCCGTTGCATTCACTCTTTAGCGACACTTCTTTACCTTCACGCAAACAAAGCGAAGCGTGTGCAGCGATGTCTTTCAACTGCATTCCTCACTTTGTCCGGTGTCTCGCCATTGGTCGCGCAAATGCGTCCTGCAACTGACAAAAAAAGGCAAAATGCCTGACACTTGACAGCGTCCATCGTTGCTGCCCAAAATTGAACTGTTTGCTCGTGCCTCGGGGAGACTTCTGCCAAACCTTTCAGGTTTCCATGTCTTCAGTCTTCATGAATGTGTGTTCCACTTTCTTGAGCAATACAAAAACACTCTATATATATAAATATATACTAAGGCTAAAAGGTTCATGACCTAGCTTGCAAAATTATCTCAGCTACTATTCACAGAACTCTTGCCCAGCCTCTTCTTGTGAAATCCGCCTGGCATTCGCAAGCTGGCCCCACCCCTCCAAAGCTACAGGCGATACATTGTCCCCCAAGTGGAGAGCCTCAAAGGGCTTCTTGACAGCTAGCAGCAGCTAGCAATGATGAGAAGTTTGTCTTTTACAATCGGAAAACAAACCACCCCACCTTTGGAGGCTGCTCGTTTAGGATGCCTGATTGCCGAGCAAGCGTACATGAGGAAGGTAAAACTCACAAAAGTATCCCTCATCGTCCTGTGATTTTTGACTTCATTTGACATTCCAGAACAAACACAAGGGCCACAAAGCTGGTTTTGTTCCACGATCTTAATTTTGTTTTCTGCCACAGCTTCCATGACTTGCAAAGAGATCTCTTCCACGGCTTCCACGGGTGATCTGAGTGTCATGCGGAGGCCAAGGCAGGCCCGATTTCGTAGCTACTGCCAAGGCACAAAACAATAAGATTACTGCTTGGATCAATTCACAGCCAAAGAGAGAGAGAGAGAGAGAGACAAAAGGGAGAGCTTGGATTCAAGTATCACTGCTCAGAAATCAACATTTAAAAAAACACTATAAGCATTGCACAGACAATGCGACATCAGTTGTCTGTGAAGAAAAAAAATGTATTGAATTTCCATCCAGCTCCAGGCCTGGCTCGACTTTTGTCCTCGTCTCTTGGAATGCAAGGCAGGATGAAATGGGTGAAACATGATGAAACTCACGTAGTAGATGCCATAGAAAAAGTTGAAAGGAAGATTCCTAAGGTTAGGACCTCCATCTACTTGGCACAACCAAAGAGGATCCCTCGATCCCTGCATCGTCACTTCATGTCAAGATCTGAAGCCCATCTAAGGCTCAAGCTCCAGTCTTTCAGTCACCGGACCTGATCAGACTGCATGGAAATCATACGAAGTCATAAAAAGCAATTAAATAGAAATACAGTGGATCAGTGTAGATCATATAATAGATTTGTCTATTTCGTACTTGTCTCAAGGGTGTGACTTGTTGTGACAAGAGGAGCAAAATGTGTCCGAAGACACGTCAAGACACGTCAAGACACGTCAACGTGTCATAACGTGTCAATCTCAACCTGTCACCTGTCACCGTCAACGCCGTCAACATGTCTGAAGAAAACACCTCGTCAGGTCGTCCCCATCTGAGCTCGTCACCCGGAAGCCTTGCCACGCCACGGATGTTACACTGGTGGGCTGGAGAAAAGATGTCTGGAAAAACGTGAGATCCAAAATGATCCGAACAAATATGCAATATATGCAATATTGTTCAAGAAAATATTTGAATAAATTCTAATGTCTTCAATATATTCCAATATCATCTAATATCCGCACTCTCACAAGGAGTGTAGACATGTTTGAGGGAAAGCGGGTAATCCAACATTTTCGTTTACACCCTGCTGGCAGCGCCAAAGAAAATTGTTGTTCTTTTTTTCGCCAATTCTTTGTGCATCCTGAGGCTCCGAACACTGGCGCTGGTGGCTCCAACTTCACGCTTTTTGCTGCAGCTGGACCTCGCCCAAATGCTCGAACTTAGAAAGACTGTCAAAACGGGAGAAAAGAGTTGTGAGTTATGATAACTTATGACACAAGTTATGATCAAATTATGATCCTCTGGAAGAGATCATGTTTTTCCATTTTTCCGCGCAGTAGATGTCTCTGGAAGATAAGTACTACCATGGGCCATGGGAACCTAGAACCTCTTTCTTCTTGGCCTAGCAAAAACAAACAGGTTTCACAGCATTAGGTGTGGGCACGGAAGACTTAGAGTTCTTGATTGTCTAACATCTTTGCAAGTGCCAGCACACTTTCGTTGGGCCTTTCACGGCGTGCTTGGCAAAGACCTGTGAAGTGGACTTGCTGAAGCTCGGCTGTGGAACAGCTGTGTACCTGGGCTTGACTTTGAGCACAGACTATTGAAGTAGCTAACGGATGCTAGTGGTAGATTATGGAATCTGCAGAATGCCCATCATCTCAATCGTTCCTTTCAATTGGACTATTTTTCCATCCATTTCCGTTCATTGTATGTAAGTAGCCATTTCTTCGTCCCACAAGATTCAGCAGACTTAACCCGGGCCAAAAGTCAAACGAAGTCATGCGGCATCCGTGCATCCAAGGGACTTGGGAGGCACCACTCGCGGAGGTGGTTCCAGTGGCGGCGGTCCCGGGATGGGCGGCACCGGAGGCACCGAAGGCACGGATAACACCGCTGGCACCGGTGGCACGGGTGGCACGGGTGGCACCGGTGGGACTGTGATGGGCACCGGCACCGGTGACATGACCAGGGGAGGCGGTGGAATGGCACGGGCTTCACCTCATTCGCTGAGTTTGGTTCACCAGCTTCATTCCCTCGTGGGTTTGGTTATCTCAAACCCTATGGCATCCTATGCCTTTCTGTGACATCCTGCACAATGCAAACTTCTCCCCTTGCGAGGCAAAGTCACAGGGTAGTGAAAGGTGCATAGGCGGCACGCTCATTGGCATGCCTGAAGGCCTCACTCCCACATGAGAACGCGGTAAGTCTCGACATCTCTCAGCACTTTTGGTTCTTTGAAAAAAGCTCCCAACAAATCCATTAGTTCCTCCTTCACTGCCATGAAACGGCCTCAGTCGCTGATGAAGCTGGTCGCCCAGAAACAAAAATCGCAAGGAAAACCAGGACAACCTGGGAATTGCTCAGATCCACTCTTTTCTCCAGTACATTCAGAAACTGTCCTGCATCTTGGAACAAGTTCTGTGTCCCACCTTGTTCCCCAGAGTCCCAAATCACACTGGAAATGGCCTGCATTATGTCACAGTCGTCACAGTTTCTTTTTCAACTTCCAGAAATCGAAATCCCAACAATCCCTGTCCTGGTGGAGCTGCTGGAACTGGCAGCGCATAGGCAGCTCCCTTGGCAGCGGCAGTTCATCAACTTAAAGTAACAAACTCATGAACGTCCCTTTCGAACAGAGTCACCCAGAGTCACCAAACCCAGTCCCCGCTAGTCTCTGCAGATTTGTTCAAAATTTTTCAAAACTGTATTTCCAGAATTTCGTGCAGCTCAGCATGGAACTATCTCGCGATCATCTCGGTCCTCATCCTTCACGCCCACGGTTGCCCGAGGCGGTGGGCGCGCCTGTGGCAAACATTTGATGCAAAATGCAATTTTTTGTATCCTCAAATCAGAAAATGGTGAGGCATGAAAGGGATCGGGAAATTATTGAAACTATTGTTGTTCCAAATCTAAGGGCAAATAAGCAAAATGTGGTGGTATACTACGTTGGTTAGCCTCATAATACTGTCTCATTGACGTGCCCAATTTGCACGCCCCTTTCTGGTATGATTGGACCTGACACCAAAAAAGAAAAGAGAAAAACAACTTGAGTTTCTCCAATTTTGGCTAGAAATTATCAAGATCTATTGGGGGTGTTTTTCCAAAGAAGGCCTTTCTTTTTTTCAAGTGATGTCCTCAAGAATTCTCAAAACAAGAAAATAATGCATTTGATCTGTGTTGCAGCGCGTTTCTGTGAGTGTCAGTGTAAGCCCCTGGAATTTCTCGTTTCATCAAGGGTGCACTTTGAATTCCAAATTTTACTGAGAATGAGTGCTGGCATCCTGATTGCACACTGTGAAGCTGGAATCTCCAAACCAGGGTTGCCAGGGAGAGCTGCTTCCGAAAAAAATGGCAGAAACTGTTCCATCCATTTCCCGGGAGAAACTTATGGTCACGCACCTCAGGAGCTGCGCGCACCTTGTAGAGTTCGGGTTGGCTATGTGTAAAAGGGTAGAATCTGGGAGTCTTCGGGATCGCTTAGCTGCCTAGGGCTGCCTAGCTTGGCCCAAGGGTGATAGTACCAAAGCAGCACATCAAAGCGCCGTCCATGATTTCCATCAATCATGACCGATCTTGACCTTGTTTTCCCCAGTCGCGCTGACGTGCGGACTCTTTGATGCCGCTGGTGGTCGTCTGTACAAGGGTGCTGCTCAAAATCGGTTGGGAAGGGATGGGAATTCCACGCAGCACATCATATGACAGCGACAGTTGCACTATGTTACGTCGATCTATGTCGTCCGTGGATAAAGATTTTAGTGATCTGGGTCGCGACAGCTACCACAACTCATCCAGTTTGAACCAAATCCTGAAGAAACGAGCAAGGACATTTTACTCTTTACCCCCGGGGTCGGGATAGCATGTTATAGATTTCAAATATCGAAATCTAATATGTATAGATATACCATTACTATTTCCAGGATGCACGGATGCATGGATGCTGGGATGCATGTATGCACGGATGCATGGATGCGTGGATGCATGTATACAAAATAGGGCTCATCTTGCAGACTCCATCTAACATCCTCTGTATTTTTCCTATGTCACGGCAATAGGGAACAGAAAACATGGGATTTGTGGGTACCCGACTTTAAGGAAATTGATTCTACTAGGGATCTAGTCGGTGTCCAGACATGGTTGCCATGTGCCCTGATGGTTGAAGTCTGAAAACAGATAACCCAAAGCCGTCTCATCTATCGCCTTGAATAGTTTCATACGGGCGTCTTAAAATGGGGCGCCCCGAAACTCCATGATTGATTAAAAGCTCACTACTGAAACAACCATTTGGGGAAACATCACACGCTCAAACCCACGCATATCCTTGAAAAGGCATTGGCGTTCCAAAGGAAAAAAAGGTGACGCTCCACCAAGCTGTCCCATTGGGGGGGCATATCTTACATATAGAATGCCGTTCGTAGACTTGTTTCTCAACCGTCGTCAACTCAAGGCAATGCTTCAAGCCCATCATCAATCGTGAAAAGAAGGAACATAAAACATGGCGTCCACAATATTCTGTATCCTGCTCTCTGGTCAAACTTGTCTATCTTTCAGCCAAACATCTGCAACACGAACAGCTCAAGCTTCAATGTCATGCCTTGATTTGACATGTGAATGGACATGACTTGCATCAATCAAAAAAGGAAACCACTCAGCAAGAAATACGTTTTGCCAGACCTTGCTGAATAGGACTGCCAGGTGCCAGCACCAGCTGCCGTTCGAGTGGCGCGCCTAACAAGGCAACCGGCACAGGAAAAACAAAAAAAAACAGTCAACTGTCCCACAAGCCCTGCAAGCTGTACAGGCCATCCAAGCCCCTACAAGCCCACTGTACTTTATTTGCCATATTTGCACTGCTCGGACTATTCGAAGGAAGTTTAGAAGTGAAACTTCCGACAATATGGACAGTTGAAAAGCAGAGGTGAGAAGAGCCAAGATGTGAAGAGCTCAGCCATGAAGANAAAACTGACGGTCTCGGAGCACTTTTGGAAGTTGAGATGTCGAAAAAGTGCACGGCGCTGTGGCGCGAAGCACATTTGGAAGTGAAAATCGTAAAAACACCACATGCTCG
>BGPT01001380.1:90314-109881 GCA_003297045.1 Symbiodinium sp. clade C Y103
AGTGCACGGCGCTGTGGCGCGAAGCACATTTGGAAGTGAAAATCGTAAAAACGTGAGGGGTTCGGGCCACTTTTGGACGATTCGATGGCCATCCGATGTAGAAAAAGTGCACGCCGTTGTGGCGCCAAGCACATTTGGAAGTAAAAAGTGTCAAAAACTGAGGGTTTTAATCACATTTTGAGATGTCAGTTAACTAACTGAACTAACAACTTAACAATTGAACAACTTAACAACTTAACAACTTAACAACTTAACAACTTAACCACTTAANNNNAGTCAGTTAGTCAGTCAGTCAGTTAGTCAGTTAGTCAGTAGTCAGTTAGTTAGTTTGTTAGTCAGCTACTTAGTGAGTTAGCTGGTCAGTTACTCAGTTCGTCAATTCGTCAGTTAGTTAGTTAGTTAGCTAGCTAGTTAGTTAGTCAGTCAGTTAGTCAGTTAGTCAGTGAGTCAGTTAGTCAGATAGTCAGTTAGTCAGTGAGTCGGTTAGTCAGTTTGTCAGTTAGTCAGTTAGTCAGTGAGTTAGTTTGTTAGTCAGTTAGTCAGTTTGTCAGTTAGTCAGTTAGTCAGTTTGTCAGTTAGTCAGTTAGTCAGTTTGTCAGTTAGTCAGTTAGTCAGTTTGTCAGTTAGTCAGTTAGTTAGTTAGTTAGTTAGTTAGTTAGTTAGTTAGTTAGTCAGCTAGTTAGTTAGTCAGTTAGTCAGTTAGTCAGTTAGTCAGTTAGTCAGTTAGTCAGTTAGTCAGTTAGTCAGTTAGTCAGTTAGTCAGTCAGTCAGTTAGTCAGTTAGTCAGTAGTCAGTTAGTTAGTTTGTTAGTCAGCTACTTAGTGAGTTAGCTGGTCAGTTACTCAGTTAGTCAGTTCGTCAATTAGTTAGTTAGTTAGCTAGCTAGTTAGTTAGTTAGTTAGTCAGTTAGTCAGTTAGTCAGTTAGTCAGTTAGTCAGTTAATCAGTTAGTCAGTGAGTCGGTTAGTCAGTTAGTCAGTTAGTCAGTTAGTCAGTGAGTTAGTTTGTTAGTCAGTTAGTCAGTTTGTCAGTTAGTCAGTTAGTCAGTTTGGCAGTTAGTCAGTTAGTCAGTTAGTCAGTTAGTCAGTTAGTCAGTTAGTCAGTTAGTCAGTTAGTCAGTTAGTCAGTTAGTCAGTTAGTCAGTCAGTCAGTTAGTTAGTTAGTTAGTTAGTTAGTTAGTTAGTTAGTCAGCTAGTTAGTTAGTCAGTTACTCAGTTAGTCAGTTAGTCAGTTAGTCAGTTAGTCAGTTAGTCACTTAGTCAGTTTGTCAGTTAGTCAGTGAGTCAGTGAGTCAGTGAGTCAGTTAGTTAGTTTGTTTGTTAGTTAGTTTGTTAGTTAGTCAGTCAGTAAGTCAGTCAGTCAGTCAGTTAGTCACTTAGTCAGTTAGTTAGGCAGGCAGATAGATAGACAGATNGGTTCGCTCTGCCATCCATCATTCACAGCAACTCACCTTTCCTATAGTTTGCTATTCCTGAAACTTCCGCCACCGCCTTGTGCGGTACTACTGGTATTCTTATTTCAAACGAACATATTCAACAACCGTGTGCAACAAATTGAAATCCCAAGGGTAAAACAACGTGCTGCCGCTAGTACTGAGTTTATCTGAAAATAATGTACTATTCAGTTTGCCGTGCCGGGTAGGCCCTGTGTCAAGACACGCCCGTTTATGAGCATCATTTCCACATATCTCAACCAAAACAACCAAATGCATCCTGAAATCCAGGTCTCTGAACGTGTCATGTTTCAAACCTGCAAGAGCTTGGCTGCAAAAGACTGATTGAGTCTCAGACTTGGGAAAGGCCTCATGGTGCCTCAAAGCAAGCCACATCAACACCAGCACCAATCATCACCATCGCCATACTCATCATCCTCCTCCTCACCATCCTCGATCATCATAATGATACCATTTTTGCTGTATACCAACGGTAAACAGCTAATCTTGCTAAGGGCCAGAAACTATATCACATCTTTGCTGAATGCGGCTGTTGTATGGCTCACCTTGCCTAAGGACCAGAAGCTATATCTGACATGACACCCCATAATTGAAAATCACTCCATTCAAGCAATAGACAAAAAACATAGTTAAAAAAGACATACAATGAAAAAAACATTTTTCTGTTTCTGTAACTGCTCAATATTCTGGGTGACTGGGGGATGATCAGCTTTCACCATTGGCTTGTTCAAACGAGGTTCAGGCATGTTTCAGACCGTTTTAGGAGTCGAACACAAAAGAAAATAGAAAAGAAGGATTGGGAAAAAACTAGGAACGCCCAAGAAAGAAACACAATTGTTGAAAACGAAATATATCATAAGGAGATGCGTGTGTACAGCTTCTTCTTCTGTAGCTGTTCAAGACTCATAGGGCAAACTTTTGGTGCTGTAGGTGTGTTGTTTTAGGTGTTGTCTTATGTATAATAAAAAAAAAATATATATATATATATATATATGTATTACCTACACTCAAGAGTAATGCTCTATCGGGGGGTGCGTTGGTAGGGTGCTGGGTGTTTGGGGCAGATACGGTGCACAAGGTAGGCTAGGTACAGTGCACAGGGTACACTAGGTACATTGCACAAGGTACGCTAGGTACAGTGCACAGGGTACGCTAGGTAGAGTGCATAAGGTACGCTAGGTACAACTGGAGGACGTGCTTGGTACACTTCTGGGGCGTGCTCAAGGGTACGTGGGGTACACTTTAGGGGTATGCTGGGTACGCTTCAAGGGCAACGCTTCAACGGTATGGGTACACTGCAAGGGTAAGGTTGGGGACGCTTCAAACATGGGAAGGGTAACCAATGGAGTCAGCATGGGGTCTTGTGTTCGGGACTCAGACACAGCCTTCTGGATTTTATTGTCTTCTCTGCCGCAAGGCTGGGTGGAACAGGGTTGAGTCATCCCAGATGATGTTGTACTAGGCAGTACTTCATGGTTGGGTGAACCCCCCAAACCTATCTTGGCAAGCCTGCTGATGAGGTTCAGCTTTAAGCTGCTGAGATTGTCAGTTTGGATCAGATTGGCACACGTTGGGAAGAAATACGCTGACAATACCGCCAATGAAATGGTATTCTTTGCATGTTTTGGTTTGGAACCCTTTTCTGGAGAAGGCAACCTGCCTGAATACAAAGATTGGATCGGATTTGGGGAACCAAGATTCAATGCCGTGTTCTTTCACTCTTCTTAAAATGGCCCAAGTTGTGCTAGATGAGCGGGGTTTTGTTTGGACTCCTTGCAAATTTGATTTGCCAATTGTCGGCCAATGGGGTGAAACCATGGGTTCCTGGGGTTTGAAACTTACGGCCTTTTGGTTTACCAATGGCTTGCCAAGGCCTTGCTAAGAGCAGGCTTGGCAAGGCCTTGCCACCTTAGTAAGGCGCTATAGCGCCTTACGGTTTTTAGGTACATGGGTACGGTACGTGGGTACGGTACATGGGGTACATGGTACATGGGTACGGTACATGGGGTACATGGGTACGGTACATGGGTACGGTACATGGGGTACATGGGGTACATGGGTACGGTACACTGGGTACATGGGTACGGTACATGGGAACGGTACATGGGAACGAAACCCAGCAATTACAGCCCCTTTCCACAGTTTCCAGTGATAGGGTATTCAGTCTGATGTTTGAAGTTTGATGTAATGATTTACTGTACTTCTGATCAGTAGTTGAATGATAACAAATAACGATAATAAACCAAGATATGTTCAAATTGAATAATGAACTCATTTATTCCTGCTTCTTTTCCCGCAATGACAAATCCCGACAATGCACTCCACATAAATGGGCTCCAATCATTGTTTAACCACGTACCTTAGCAGGTACCTACATGACTCACATGACCGTACCCATGTACCTTTACCCAACCGTACCCTCATGGTTGGGTGAACCCCCCCAACCCCCCTCACCCCCCCAAACCTATCTTGGCAAGCCTGCTGATGAGGTTCAGCTTTAAGCTGCTGAGATTGTCAGATTGGATCAGATTGGCACACGTTGGGAAGAAATACGTTGACAATACAGCCAATGAAATGGTATTCTTTGCATGTTTTGGTTTGGAACCCTTTTCTGGAGAAGGCAACCTGCCTGAGCACAGTTGAAATCGCAATTTTACCTCAGTTTTTGACGATCGAACCTCTTTTCGTGCGGGAAAGGTTCATCCAGGACAGTTGAAATCGCAAGTTTACCTCAGTTTTTGCCGATCGAACCTCGTTTCGTGCGTGAAGGGTTGCCGCGGAAACCTTGAAATCGCAATTTTACCTCAGTTTTTGACGATCGAACCTCGTTTCGTGCGGGAACGGTTCATCCAGCACAGTTGAAATCGCAATTTTACCTCAGTTTTTGACGATCGAACCTCGTTTCGTGCGGGAAGGGTTCATCCAGCACAGTTGAAATCGCAATTTTACCTCAGTTTTTGACGATCGAACCTCGTTTCGTGCGGGAAGGGTTCATCCAGCACAGTTGAAATCGCAATTTTACCTGAGTTTTTGACGATCGAACCTCATTTCCTGCGGGAAGGGTTCATCCGGCACAGTTGAAATCGCAATTTTACCTCAGTTTTTGACGATCGAACCTCGTTTCGTGCGAGAGGGTTGACGTTTCGTGACGGCTCGTCGGCACTGCCTGCGCCCTAAAGAGAGAAAGAAGGAGACGGAGAGAGTGAGCGGGGATAGAGATAAAGAAAGAGAGAGAGAGAGAGAGAAGATGTGAAGATGTGCAGATGTGAAGATGTGAAGATGTGAAGATGTGAAGATGTGAGGATGTGAGGATGTGAAAATGTGAGCATGTGCGGATGTGAAGATGTGAGGATGTGAAGATGTGAAGATGTAAAGATGTCAAAATGTGAGGGTGTGAAGATGTGAGAATGTAAAGATGTGAAAATGTGAAGATGTGAGGATGTAAAGATGTGAAGATGTGAAGATGTGAGGATGTAAAGATGTGAAGATGTGAAGATGTGAAAATATATGACAGACCTTCACTGTTAGAAGAACCCTTCGCTCAGACGCTCTCGGGAAAAAAAAATGCTCCGAATCAGTGAAGGCCCCGCAAGTGTGAGCTACCCAGCAACGTGGTCTGAGCACCAAACGCATTGGCGAAGGGAATCCATTTTGGAGACCGTCTTGCAAGAAAGCCAACGGCTCCGCATTCAGGGCATCTGCGTCAACCCCTCTTTCTGAAGCAAAGCGCTCTAGCCTGCAACGGGGCCGCAAAGATTGAACACATAGGTTTGTGAGGCCCACCCCCTTTTCCATGAAATGGAAATATCAGATTTGTTCGTGAGCTCAGAGATTGGAAACGATTTGCAGCTGAGAAGCCTGTCACCATGGCCTGACTCCATGAGCAAGCCCTGCGCAACAAACTCCAGACAAGGTCGGCTGAAGCGGCTCCTCACCGCCATGCGTTCTCTTAATACGGTAGATGAGACCCGGTCGGCCGCATCTTCGGCTTCGACCAGACGTTCCTTGGACCGCTTCACCAAATATTCGAGACGGTGGATGCGCTGGTTCGCAATCAGCCAAACTCCAACTGCTGGGCAGATGATGGCACCAACGCAGATGATGGCCCCAATGGTCATTAACCTCAAGGACAGAAGGAGCCAGAAAAGCAACGTCAAAAAAAAAATGCTTGTTGTCTTGAAGCATAGCACCCAAAGTCTGCCAGAGTTGGGTTTCACTACCAAACTCTATTGCGAGGCTTCACAACTAGACGACAGCGCGGCCGGAAACGAAAACTAGACGACAGTGCGGCCCGAAAGAAAGCAGGTGGGAGAAGCAAGACAACGGACAGGACATCAGATAGGAATGAAGTAGAGATATGGTGATGTTGTTGAGGATGTTGAGGATGATGATGATGATGATGATGATGATGATCCTGGTGATGATGATGATGATGATGATGATGATGATGATGATGATGAAACTACCCATGAGCGCGATGCGGGCGGCATTTACACAAAGAAGCCTTTACACAGAGAAGCTTTTAAACACAGAAGCGTTTACACACAGAAGTTTCTACACAGAGAAGGGTTTACGCAAAGAAGCTTTTACACAGAGAAGCCCTCACACTTACACAAAGAAGTCTTTACACAGAGAAGACTTTACACAGAGAAGCCTTTCCACGAAGTAGCCTTTGGACAGAGAAGCCTTTGCACAGATAAGCCTTAACACAAAGAAGCCATTACACACAATTACACACAGAAGCCTTAGCACAGAGAAGCCTTAGTCAAGCCATTGGTAAACCAAAAGGCCGTAAGTTTCAAACCCCAGAACCCATGGTTTCACCCCGTTGGCCGACAATTGGCAAATCAAATTTGCGAGGAGTCCAAACAAAAATCCGCTCATCTAGCACAACTTGGGCCATTTTAAGAAGAGTAAAAGAACACGGCATTGAATCTTGGTTCCCCAAATCCGATCCAATCTTTGTTTGCTAAAGCCTTGCTTAGGCCTCGGTAAGGCCTCGATAGGCCCCAAAATGGTCAAAAACCTGGTGTTTTTCCACCATATGGGACCAAAACACGAACAAATACGGTGTTTTGCACGATTTGGGACCAAAAATCGTGAAAAACACGTGTTTTTCACGATTTGGGACCCAAAAATGCAAAAACATGCAAAAAACACTGGTGTTTGGCAGGATTTTGAAATACTCCTCACATAATTCAACTTGTCAAGCATTCAATTCCAAATAGGAAGAAATGATGAAGAGAGCATTGTACATAAATTGTGATAATTCGCCATAAATATCATGAATTATCATGATTCCTGGTAGGCCCTGCTGAGAAGAAAAATGCCTTATTGAGGTGCTACCAAGGCCTGAGTGACTAGTAAGTATCTACTAGGCTTCCAGGGAGGGAACAATGGGCTGAGGGAAAAAGAGGGTTTTGCATGGTTTTGCCAAGCATGATACCCACACACCAATAGGCCGTGCTACCCACAAACGGTACTTACGTACTTACTCAACCGTACAACGTACCGTACCCGTCTACCTACACGATGTACCTACACGGCCGTACACCACGTAACCCATGTACCCACGCGACCGCACCCGTGTACCTATACGGCCGTACCACGTACCGTACCCATGTCCTACATGACCGCACCCATGTACCTCTATAGCCGTACCCCCTATACCCCCTATGTATGTACCCCAACGTTGCTGGCCAATAGAAACCAACGGTTTCACTACTCTCCAGTGTAGCTAATATATATAAATAAATGGGCGTCAAGTATCTAAATCTAAAATTTCCATTTCAAATATGTATAGATATACAGTACTATTTCCAGGATGCATGGATGCTTGGATGCATGTATGCATGGATGCATGTACACAGTATACGGCTCATCTTGCAGACTACGTCTAACATCCTTTTTTATCTTTCTTTTTTTGGTATGCGGCTCCTGCACGGCATATCTTGCCTAAGCGCCAGAAGCTACATCCAACGTTGCATTTTGTCTGTACGCAGCTGTCTTAATCCGCCGACCCCGGCCTTGGCCAAGGCAGGGGCGGCGCCTGGGATGACCGGAGGTGTGGAACCTGCTTTGTCACGGCTATGGCCCTCACATTGCACACCTCTCCGCAAGCCCTTTTTCCGCAAGCCTTCCCAAGGCAACCCTTCCAGCGACACAAAGCTCTTCGCACGCCTTTCCAAGGCACCTCTTGCAGCAATTCCAAGACAACCCTCGCAGCTAAACACAGCCTTTCGCAAGCCTTTCCAAGGCAACTCTCGCAGCAAAACACCACGGCCATCTGTTGCCATCTGTTTCTAAGGGCGTTCAAGCCTGCCATTTGCCCGCCCTCAAACCCTTCAAACCCTCCAAACCCTTCCGCAAGCCTTTTTAAGGGCGTTCAAGCCTGCAACCCGCCAAGCTACACAAAGCCTTTCGCAGGCCTTTCCAAGGCAACTTTCGCAGCAAAACACCACGGCCATCTGTCTTTAAGGGCGTTCAAGCCTGCCGTTTGCCCGCCCTCGCGACTTACTCAGGCCATGGCCATCTGTTTTTAAGGGCATTCAAGCGTGCTGTTGCCAGGCCTCAAACCCTTCCACAGGCCTTTCCAAGGCAGCTCTCATAGCTACAAGGAGTTACACGTACAGCAGCAGCGAGAGCAGCCACCAAAGCTTGCCGCTTGCCCGGCCTCAAACCTTCTTGCAAGCCTTTCCAACCCTCTCTCACAGAGGTCACGGCCATCTGTTTCGGTCTCAAACCTTCCCGCAGGCCTTTCCAAGGCAACTCTCACAGCTACAATGACCTACACGGACGTATGCCATCTGTTTTTAAAGGCGTTCAAGCTTGCCGTTTGCCAGGGCTTCCCGAGGCCTTTCCAAGGCAACTCTCACAGCTACAAGGACCTACACGGACCTATTCAGCCCACGCTCATCTGTGTTTAAGGGCGTTCAAGCCTGCCGTTTGCCAGGCTTCAAACCCTTCCCCTGGCATTTCCAAGGCAACTCCCACAGCTACAAGGACCTACACGAACGTATTGTTTGCCCGGCTTCAAACCTTCCGGCACGCCTTTCCAAGGCAACTTTCCTCAGCTGCAAAATGCTACAGGGACCTACTCAGGCCACAGCATTCTGCTGTTCAGAACGTTTAAGCTTGCCGTTCGCCCAGCTGTTTTAAGGGCGTTCAAGCCTGCCGTTTGCCGGGCCTCAAACCGTCCCCCACACCTTTCCAAGGCAGCTCTCATAGCTACAAGGAGTTACACGTACAGCAGCAGTGAGAGCAGCCACCAAAGCTTGCTTTGAAATCCGTCCGCAACCGACAGGCTTGGAATTTCCGTGCAAGTCAATGTGTGAGCTTTGGCTTACCACCGGGTCCAAGGCACAGGCCTGGCCAGTTTCGTTGCAGCTTTGGCCACGGCAACGCCACAGCAGAAGTAACAGAAGCCATTTGATTCACCGTTTGTCATGGGCCTTCTGTTCTGGCACGTGCCATTTCGTTTTCTTGCATCATTTCCCAGCGGGCGTGTCATGCTTGACCTGAATCTGCCCGAACGAACGGGATGACCACACAACAGTTTGACACACCGCGCACGAGTGGGCATGCTGCCGCGTCTCTCTGCTGAAGAAAGGTTTCTGAAGATAGGGGGGTGTCCCAAAGCCATGTCTAAAAAACTTGTGCCTCCAATGCCAACCCCTAGAAGAGGGGGTCGGCGGCACCGGGGCGCTAGCCCATTCTATATACCGGAGGATAAATCTATTGTGGACGATCTAGACATACAGTAGGGAGCATAGGCAACAATACATCTACGCCCAAATTTGCCTTGCAATTGCGAGGCCAACAGCCTGCCCGTGGTGACATGCACATGAACGTGCAGGGAATGATCCCCCTGGTGATGTTTCAACAGCAAATGAAAATCACAATCGAACTCGCGCGGCCGGGGGTTTTAATTAAACCGTTGAAGTGATCCACAGTAAACACGAGGACCTGGCTTGGTTCAGTCTGATATGATACCAGCGTGTCTCATTGAACTACGAATAAACTTATGAGATGGACCATGTTTTCCTCTTCTCCTTACTGAAAAGGTGGACATAGGTGACCCGTTCGAACCGAATTGGTGCATTTTTTTGTTTGTGGCAATAGGTTGTTTACATACGGGGCACCAACCATGCTAAATCGAATGTCTGTAGCAACTTTTAAATACTTCTAGTCTTAAAAACCGTTGGTTTTTGGCACCCCCGCTGAGACCACCATGGAATCCAGAATGATTCAAAGAATGGAATCCACTTGGGTCCACTTGGATCCAAATATACCAAGTCCAAGGCGCTGATGGCCGCGGGGTAGCGGCGGGTTGGCAACTTGACGCTCGGCAGCTCGTTCGATAGACGGCTGTGGGCCTCCACGAACACATCCTGGGCACAGGGAACACAATGTCTAGGATGTCTTACATGCTGTACATAGACCGTTTTCCCTGAAGCGACCATCTTCCGTCACTTTCCCAGATGTCAGGTGGATCACGGACCGCCACCAATCACCGGCCCTGCTCCTGGTCCGTTAATGCCTTCAAGTTTCAGCTTCGTGACCATACACCCCCTGGAACCCACAGACTTTGATTTCTTAAAAGGCGCTTAAAAATTCACGCAAACAACAACTTGCGTAGTCTATGGTTCAGACATGTTTAGAACAGGTAGGGCAGTATCTGAGCGCCTTCGGTCCCCCAACTTTTGTTCTTGATCAAGGAACACTCATCGTTTTCATCCAAATCTTCAGGACGATCAGTACGATCACGACGTGGGGTGCAGCAACTCTCCTGCGAGCGGAATCGGGGCAACCACAACTATTACAACCACAACCACTCCTAACAAAGAAAGAAAGGCATGATCCGCTGGGACTCGCCCAGATAGCAGGCGCATGTGGGCAAAGTGCGTAATCGTAAACCCAATAAATCAATTACACCGGCAAATAGACCCCCAATGCGCCTATGGAACGCGTCGACAAGGTGACAAAAAGGAAGACAAGCCAAAGCAAGTAATTAGGACAAAAAGTAACACCTTCCAGAGAAGGAGACAAGGAGAAAGAAGACAACAAAGCTTTGTCTCCCACCTGGGCTTCCGCTGTGGCTGGGGCAGAAGGCAGCAGCGTCAAACAATTTTGAAAACCACACGCCTAGTCATTGAGAAGTAAGAATCCCTATAGCTGACGTTATCTGGCGAAATACTTGCTGCAAGACAAAACCAAAACGTAATTTTTCATGTTTGGTGCGCCGTTGCCCAAACCCATTGGGAAGTCACATGAGGGGGGGCAAGGCCGCAAAAAAGCACGACAAGTGTGGAAGACAAAGACGCATGAAGGAGCAGTGGCAAAACCAACCAACCAACCAACCAACCAACCAACCAACCAACCAACCAACCAACCAACCAACCAACCAACCAACCAACCAACCAACCAACCAACCAACGTAGGTTCCAGCCGGTTCCAAAGGGCTGCCAGAAGATCTGCCACGACATCTGGTGGACAAGAGAGCGGCGCCCCCGCAGGAATGGCTTCAGGCGCGCTGCGCTTCATGGCCAATAGCTGCGGGATCAGGCCTCTTCCACTGCAATCCCAACTACCAGGATGTAAGCCGCTGCCATTGCTCATTACATGAAAGAGCAAATTCAAATTAGATGAATATCACGCTACATCTGCTGATGGACTGTCTGTTTGAGCGCGCGGATCATGTTACGTCAACAGAAAACTATCCTTTGGCAGGTTGCCGGGGAAGCATGACGGTGAAAAATGTTAATCGCCAATCCATGCAAATTTTCTCGCCTCAATCATCAACGACAGGTTTGCTGCAGCATCTGAACAGGTTCTCCACAACCTCAGGATGTGAGGGATCAGGGCGGCAAACAAGTTCTTGTTAATGGAGAAAAGAAAACGTCCGTTTGTCACTCCCTTGGCAGCAGGCGTCGCACAGGTCTTCCCAGAGGCACTTGGCTTTCCGATGCTGCCGGTTTGCCTGCAAATTTTCTTGTCGTTGCGCATTCTCCTTCAGAGTTTGCGCCTGTATGGGTCTGATGTCAATTTGACAGATGTGTTTTCTCTAGAGATTGTACTTCTAGTCTGTTCTGCAAGAAAATCATGGTTCTTGATCCAATCAATGGCATTGGTCTGATCATCGAGCTCACCAAACCTGAGGGATCTCATTCGGGTTGGAACCTCACGGTGGAAGACTTCAGCCTGCTCAAGCACAAATCTTTGCACCTGCGCACGAAACATGATCAAGAAGCAAAGCGAAGCACATGGGGCTACATGGACGTTTCCTGCCCCCCTCAACCAGTTGAGCACGCAACCTGCCAAGCTGTGTATTGCCATCCGCTGGTTCACCAATGACACTCCAGTTTTACTTTTCATAACCATCTACTGCCATTTTAGGCACCAAGATCTGACCATAACCATCTACTGCCTTTCTGCCACTGCCAGTTTTTCCTATCAACATGTCTGCTGCAGCTGAAAATCCCACCTCCGCATCTGAGTTATTTGCCCGCGGCTCGATATGTGACATTTTGGGCACAGCCCAGTAGAGATACTGCAGTTCCACTGCCATGGCGAGATGCGCGTCAACAAACTAGCAAGAAATCTCCCACTTCCACTGCTCAAAACTTTAGTCTAAAACTATAGTCTATACAAGACATGAGACGACATGTGTGTATTCATGAATCATGTCAGCGGTGCATTCGTAGATGTTGATCATCAGAATCTACTTGGCCCATGTCGACTGCTCACTGCCAAACTGAGCTTGAACGCCTCAAAAACTGAGCAAATGAAGCGCAAAAACCATGACAGTCATTGCCACTACTAACACAATTGAACTCTCTGGAGCCACAGCGCTGCACATATCACCTACATGTCTCGACTTCTCCCACAAACAAGTGTTCATTTGGGGGGAACGCCAAGGTTCATTGGGTAACGGCGTATGGGGCATTTGGACCACTGCCGCACACATGCGTCAACTTCTTTCGAGCGGACGCACTATACACCAACCCCTTCGAATCTTGAACTGGAACATGAAAGAGAAGAAGGGGAAGCCACTGAAGCCACGCCAAAAAAAAAAACAGGAAAGAGATCAGGGGCGTGGAAGCGCCACGCCAAATAATCCAGCAGTTATCAAGAGTTTGGAAAGCCGATGACAGCCGCGTCATAGACACCTGGAAAGACATTAAGGTTTCTGATGACACGGCAACTGCGCAATCTGTTGGAATGGCAATGGCGCCAGCATGCCCACAGCATGGGCGTCAGGTTCCAGAAGTGTGGAGCGTAAAGTGCGGAACGAGTGAGGAAAACAACTCGTAATACACACTCAGTTGAATGGTTGGTAAAGGCATATCATTACGCACCATGTGCAGCTGGTAACAGTCACCAATGAAAAATGAAACCGACATGGTCCAACATGGTCTAACACTCGTCTGCACCAAGATGAACCAAATGTCAAAGATGTCACAACATCAGAATGATAGGGAGAGCACGTATGCAATACTGAAATACATTAAAACATGTAAAGTTATATAAAATCATATTAAAACATATAAAACTATATCAAATTACATTGAACTATATCAGAATAGTGAACATAACAAGAGTATGACATGTTTTGCAATGACTGGAATTTGCTAAGAGTCGGGATCAGCGGTTTCATGGAAATGTTTGCAACTAAAACTTTGCTTCCTTTCACGTGCCATGAATCCGTCTGATAAGTCTGATATCCTGTGATTTCCCACAAGTCCCCATGATTTTGAGTACCCAAATGGAGATTCTGATGCTCCGCTCGGTAGATGGGGAGGCTGAACAGCATCGACCACACTTTCTTCAACACTTCCATGTGTTTCAGCTTGACAACGACTTAGATTGCTTGATTCACCTCGATTCTGGATGAAGATTAAAAAAGTAGAGTCAACTCGTATTCTGCAAAAAACTGTCAATAAAGCAGTCGATACAAAGACAGTAGTCATGAATCAATTTTGCTTTCTGCATATAGGTAGCGTCATCCAACACTTGAGAATCAGCTGCAAAAAACATGAACCATGTATTAACAATGTCATTTCATGCCGTTCCTGACAGCCTCACCATCTGATCCACCGTGGAACGGAAAATGAGTGAAACGGGTGGAACGGACCCGCAGCACCATTGGCCGCGCCGAGGGAACTGCCATCGGACTCTGCACACACTGCGATCGACTTTCCTTTCTATTTCAGGCAGATTCTTTTGGATTCTTTTGACACGAAAAGTTCAGTCTGTTTGGGTTCTGTTTCAGTCCAATGTACTTCAGCCTTAAGAAAATGTCTGGTGGCGAAGGCATCATGACCGCATCCTGCAAACACGCTTGCACCAAACAAACACTCAGGGAACTCTCAGAAACTCTAGAGCTTGATACAGCTTGATGTAGTTCCAGTTGCACAAACACGTGCGACGGGTCCCTGTGCTAATGCAATGCCAATGGTTTTCTTATGTCTTGTCCTGGAACTGGAACAGTTGCACGAGTCGGGGTCATCTGGATCAAAGACGCAAGCATCTCCAGACCTGACGGAAAAGGCATTGGCAGTGACTCCGAAACCGAAAAACTGAAACAGTCTGAAACGTTCTGAAACCCACTGCCGGAAAGGTAATGTTCTTGTCCTTCTTGAGAGATCTGTAGGGCATTCAACTATAGAAGTAGGCTCGAAATCATCCAATGTACACCTCTCTTCTAACAGTCTAACATTTTGGGATCCATTTCAGTTGCCTTAGAATCTCCTGCAAACAATTCATGCCCAACTGCACAGCAAGTTCTAACTTGTTCAATCCTGTAGTATCTTGTACATAGTACATCTTGGTGAATCTCGGCTGCTCTGAATTGCATATCTTTCTTCCACATTTGGTGAACAGTTGGATCATGGGCATGGCCTCACTGTCTCGAGAGCTTCATCAAGGGCTTCCACGAACCTGGCTGCATGCCATGATGTCACCAGAATCCAGTGAAATATTAGTCATGAATTGTATTGATGTGTGATGCCTCAAGTACAACCAAAGAGATAAGTGGGATTGGTCGTACCGGTTCTACTTGAGACGTTCTGATACCCTTAGAAGGTTGTTTGGGCAATTAATCCCGATGGCCATCGACAAAAAATGAAGAAGTGCATCCAAGCAACTTGTCGATCTCTTCCTGTCAGCAGTTTGAGACTGCAAAGCCAAATTGGTTCATGTTTCCCAGAACAACCCAAAAAATGACTTGAAACGACTTGTTGTTTCATCTTTTTCGGAAAAACACCCGGAGACACGCCTTCGTGTTGTAGAATGCACATGATACGCGGGCAGAGCCATAAGTCGCACCCATCTCCCTAGGAGCACTGTGAAATCTCTGTGAAATGTCATGCAATGTCAGCATCACGATCTAGATCATGCGCAGCGCATTTGCGAAGTTGTCGGACAAACACGGGCGAAGTGTTGATGATGTAAAAATAGGCAAAATGTAGACTATCAGATTACTATCAGTGTTTTTCTTGGAAAAGCACGGCTTTTCGGCAAATCTGGAACCGTCGGATGCAGATCTCTCATGCCTGTGTAACGGTTGGGCGCAGTGGTGTCCAGCTCGAATCGCCACGCCATCAGCATCAAGCACACCAGCGACATCCTGAAAATGGCCGCGCCCCTGCGATACCGGTATTTCCAAAGCTGGTGGCTTCTTGATGTTTCTTCATGTTTCTTGATGTGTCTATGCTTGTTGGGATTTCAAGTGATTTGACCCGCCCAATCAACACAAGCAACACGAGTAGCCTCTGGTGCAATCCTGTCCGACAAAGGTGCGAAGGGATTCGCTATCGAAATGGACATTCGCTATCACTTCCCTCAAATCGAAACGGGTTTGTATCGGCTTCGATCAACTTTGATGCAGTCCCCGCTCCTGTGGATAGATGTCTGGCTCCCTGAAGCGGCAAGCACATGGTGCTGATGAAAATTCAGATGTTTCCGTATCAAAGCAGCATATCAATCATATCACAAAGGTCCGACTTGAGAACAGGAAGTTGGGAAGTTCCTTTGGATGCCAAATTCCGAAATTCTGAGCACTGAGAGTTGAACTCGCTTTCTTCACATTAGCAGTTCTTCAAGCCCATTGTAGATTGTTTGTACTTGCTTCATAGAGACTCCCGAATTCCAACAAGTCATAACTGAAACAAACCAAACGCAAACCAAAAGCGCTTTAGCCACGGCAGGTCTGAGTTCTTCACACATCATTGAAGGCTACCAGCGCAGCGCGAGGGCCCATGCTGGGCGGTGGGCCATAGAGTTTCAGCCCATTCACACGGCTCAGAGACTGGCGCAGTCACAGTGGTGGATCTTTCATGCCTAAAACAGCCTGATATACTGGCTTTTTGCTGGGTTTTCTGTGAGAAAAAAATGATTTTTAAAGCGAGTGCCGTGATCTCGTGAAACTAGATGACCATATATGACCATATATGACCACAACGACAGCATCACTAAATCAAGAATTTGGGGCCTTGCAAGTACCATTTGCCAGATGCGAACTAGTGAAGAATGAGTGCGACCCGGAATTTAGACAAATTTAGCCATGTCTCAACGCGAAAATCTTTCCAGGAAACCAAGCCAAGTCCCGCAGTCCCCATCGAAAGTTGCCCAACCCTTGCTCCCAACCGCCCCAACCCTACCGGGTCGCCGGCCGTCCTCCCAAAGATATTTGGAAAGTTCCTGCTCATAGGCCTCGACCCGATCCATCCCGATGCGCAGCAAATAGTCACATGCAACACCTGCGACCGCCACTGCAAAACCCAAGGAGCCTTTGACATCTTTGGCTTGGCATCGATGTGAATCTGAGAAAGCTACAGGGGTTTGTCCTAATGATGGCATGCAGTCACTATTGCGTTGTTCTCCATCTTTCTTCTTCTTTCTTCACATACTGCGCCCAGCCTAGACCGACAGCTTGTGCGATGGGCGGTGTGCCAGCTTCGAAGCGTGCCGGCACATCCGCGTAGTAAGACTCATCCTGGGTAACCAACTGCTGCAGTTTCTATGTCTTGATTGTATGTCAATATCAGCTCGTTTTGCCTGGTGTGATTTCTTGGTTTCAACGATGCAGCAACATCTCTTTTCACACACATCAAGTGCAGAGGAAAACTGCAACTCAATGCCATACATCATTTAACACAACATAACACAACTGAAACTGATGAAATGTGAGATGGTCCAGCCAGTCGAGTTGATATCTGATCCCAGGAGCCATGTGAACCTCCTTGATCATCTCCCCACCTCCTTTCCAGGGAGGCATGCCCTGCGCGGCGCTGGTACCGTTCCTCTGTGCTACCCCGGTGGTTCATTTAAATATGTTCAATCGTTTTGGAGAATATTTCATATTATGAATTTATTGTGACACATTTGTTCAGGATATGAACAATCAGATTGTACTAGCATTGGGTATTGTTAGATATTGGATTTTCATCTTCAATTTTTGTTCCACTGTGATCTTCTTCATCTTTCATTCCCAGGGGTCCAGGGTGTTGGGTGAGTTGAACTGTGTGAACCCCCCGCCTCCAAGATCTCAGATTTGCCCCAGAGGAAACCCACCCCAGTTGGGCCATACATCTTGTGACCTGAGTCTTCACTAAAGAGAAACACAAACAAAAATTGAGCTCCCAAACAGAAGACTTGGAGTCCCGAAAATAATTCGAAACATCAACTGTGAGAGCGATTCATGACCCGTTCATAACACCTTCCATCAAAGTGAAGGTCATCTGTGGAGCACAAATGAAACAAAATGAAACAAAGCATCCAAGTCTGAGGTGCAGGGCAGTGCAGGGGTCCGAAAACCGTCTTTTGAGGACCGTCTTTTGATCGTCCTAGTGCCCATCTTTGCCGAAGGCACTGGAAGCCACCAGGAAGTCGACGCCGAGCTCAGCCACATCCTGGGAGCCAGGTGGCCAGCTTGAAACAAACAGAACTTTGTTCGTGAACTTCACAAGTTGCACAAGTTGCCCAAATTGCAGTTGCTCTGCGAGGCCAAGCATCAATTTTCAGGTGTGGTACAGATTGACAGGCGTCCAAGAGTACCTTTGATACCCAGACAAATCCATCTGGATGCATCCAGATCCATTCGGTCCATCCAAACAACAAGCACACATAAGCAATCACAAGCAATCAATCAATATCAATCAATATCAATGAATATCAATCAATATCAATCATAAGCACAGCATTTTTAATATCCAACCTCTGTGGCCCTGTCCGGCGCTCAAACTTTCCAGCCTTGGCTCCCACAGCATGCGCAGCCTCAGCCATCTCTTTGACCTCACCGCTTGAGCGTAGCGTGGACACCGGAGACTGCTGCTTTTCACGGCCTATGTGACCACTTGACATATCATGACAATTTCATGACAGTCATGTCTTTCATCCTGGATATTTCCTGGATGAACTTTTGAGAATCATGGATTCAGCGAAGAAATCCTGACACTGCTGCTGAGAGACTGGATTGATACAGCCCAGTGTGTTGGAGATGTGAACGAACGCCGCCATTTTGGTCTTGGGACTCAGAAGCCGTTTGAACTCCTCCACATCCAGCTTCCCCTGCGGTGCGACCCAGTTGGAGCCAGTTGGAACAAACGCGGAACAGGGCGAAGGGTGCGCAGCGGGACCCACGCAGCAGTTGCAGCTGTGCCTCCTCAGTGACGCCAGCCCACTTCAGCTTTGCTCCAGTCCTCTGTGTGGCCAGCCTCGTTATGACGTGGTTGCAACGGCCAGCTTTCGTTCAATGATATCTAGATATATCTAGTAATTTAGACTGGGTTACTAGACTCAAATGACTCAAAATCATTCGACCATTTACATCCTTGTCCGCATCTCTACGGCAAACCATAGGCACTGGATCCATCAATGTTCCTGTTTTGCAGAAGCATTTTGCCAAGGAACTGCCATGGAACAATGTTGGAGTGATGCTCCATGACCTGTCAAGTTCTCAAAGTTTCTCAATATCCTGCTGCAAATGTTGACTAAGCTTCTAAATAAGACTAAAAGAAGACTTATATAATAAATACATAATATATATATATATATATATATAAAGCTATTAGACTTATTAGACTTCTATTGCGTTGGAAGGAATCCCATATGTGACATGCCCTGACTATTAGTTTTGGTATGTTTGGTCCAAATTCTCCAAGGTATACATTGTATACATTGCACACATATTGCAAATGCCAAACGCCAAGGAACAGTGATGAGAACCTCATCGTCCGGTTTCAGGTTGACTGAACCCCAACTCTCCGCCACCAGGTTGATGGCATCCGTGGCACCAGAGGTGAAAATGATCCTAACAAAATGAACATTGGTCGTGTTGGTGAGTCGTTGCAACACTCTTGTTGTTGGAACGGAAGAAGCAAAAGTCAAAGAGATGTTGACATGAAATGACTTCATCTCAGCTCGGCAGTGGTCAAAACCCCCTAGAAATTTCCTAGAATCTTACTCATGGGCATGACTAAACTTCCTGCGAACAGCACTTTGTTGCCTGACAGCCACCATGCTGCGGTTTGGCCTACTTTCATCTGGGTTCTCTAAACTCGTCCTCAGGTGATTCATCAGTTGATTCCAAGAAACTCTTGTGGACTCTTTGCACCGATGAGTTCTGCCACGCTGCTTCTCGCATGCTCGAAGGCCTACGGATCAGGGGTATGGGCATCCAGTTGCATACAATTCGATCAATTCTATCAATTCGATCGTCAATCCGCTGGAAACTAATTGACGGCCAAGTTTGCTGCAGTTGAAATGTGCGTAGTATCCTGTTTAATTCCATATAATTCTAAGATTTTAGGATGTTTCAAGACCAATGACTGTGCCTCAGTGGCGCGTTCGGCTAGGGCATAAGCTCCACGGTGCACATTGGCTGAGTGCTCCTTAAGGCACAGGATGCAAAGGAAACACGACAAAAGGATACCTTATGACCTTATGATACCTTCAATGTGTTCGATTCAAAGAATCAACAGAAGTTGTACTCAGAGACTCTCTGAGACCAGTTGCTACAAATCCGCCCACACCGCCTTGGCGGTGAAGGCGTGCTTATTGGGGTGCACTCGGCCAAAATAAATGCTCAAAGTCATTTCTAATATAGCACTCGCTA
>BGPT01001380.1:119580-139430 GCA_003297045.1 Symbiodinium sp. clade C Y103
GCGACTCTTACGTGATGCCGCCGCAAGGAAGAAAACGACCTTGGTTGCAGCAGGTTTCTGCAAGAGATAGATCTGTGTAGCACGGCTCAAAATCAAAACAGGCAAGAAGAGGATCTTGAGCCGTCAAGCACCACACTGCACAGATCAAAAGATAACACCCCAAGGCTTGTTGCTAGGCCACTTTGACGTCCAAATGACAAATCTTTGTGCATCAAATGGTCGTTGAATGAAAACAAGACACTAGATGTTGACAAGCATCATCTCGAAAGTCAAGAAAGTANTGAGGCGCGCCTACTCAGCAGGTGAAGCGTAGACGGTGGAGGGGGCGCAGCAGGTGCCAGCAGCCAAGGTTGACAAAAGTGACATCAATGATGACATTATATACTTCTGCTAGCCACTGCTAGTCCATGTTCAACATCATCAACCATGAAGAACAATGACTCTAAAGTGACAACATTCCAGGAGAGGGGCTCCAACAAGCCCCGACATAAAGGATCAAAGGAGATGCAATGCACCTCTAAGAAATGCTCAGTCCAGGCTCCCAACAAAGACTAAAATTGCTTTTAAACGCTTTTACACACAAACCCTTTAACTTTAACACACAAACCCTTTTACACACAGATGCTTTTACACACAACCGCTTTACACAGATGCTTTTACACACAAGCGCTTTTACACAGATGCTTTTACACACAGATGCTTTAACACACAGACGCTTTTACACACAAGCGATTTGACACACACACACACTTTTACACACAGATACTTTTACACAGAAACGCTTTTACACACAGACCCTTTTACACGCAAACACCTTTACACACAGATGCTTTTNGACACACACACACACTTTTACACACAGATACTTTTACACAGAAACGCTTTTACACACAGACCCTTTTACACGCAAACACCTTTACACACAGATGCTTTTACACACAAACGCTTTTACACACATGCACTTTTACACACAGACCCTTTGACACACAGATGCTTTTACACACANGCAAACACCTTTACACACAGATGCTTTTACACACAAACGCTTTTACACACATGCACTTTTACACACAGACCCTTTGACACACAGATGCTTTTACACACAAACGCTTTTACACACGGACCCTTTTACACACAGATGCTTTTACACACACACACACACGCTTTTACACACAGACGCTTTTACACACAGACAGTGTTACACTCAGGACTTTACACGCAAGCACCTTTACACATAGATGCTTTTACACACAAACGTCTACACACAAACCGTTTTACACAGAAACTTTTACACACAGACACGTAAAATCACAAGTTTACCTCAGTTTTTGACGATCGAACCTCATTTCGTGCGTGAAGGGTTCATCCGGGACATTCGAAATCGCAATTTTACCCCAGTTTTTGACGATCGAACCTCATTTCGTGCGTGAAGGGTTCATCCGGGACATTCGAAATCGCAATTTTACCCCAGTTTTTGACGATCGAACCTCATTTCGTGCGTGAAGGGTTCATCCCGCACATTCGAAATCGCAATTTTACCCCAGTTTTTGACGATCGAACCTGATTTCGTGCGTGAAGGGTTCATCCGGGACATTCGAAATCGCAATTTTACCCCAGTTTTTGGCGATCGAACCTCGTTTCGTGCGAAAGGGTTGCCGGGGACACCGAAATCGCAATTTTACCCCAGTTTTTGCCGATCGAACCTCATTTCGTGCGTGAAGGGTTCATCCCGCACATTCGAAATCGCAATTTTACCCCAGTTTTTGACGATCGAACCTCATTTCGTGCGTGAAGGGTTCATCCGGGACATTCGAAATCGCAATTTTACCCCAGTTTTTGACGATCGAACCTCATTTNTGACGATCGAACCTCATTTCGTGCGTGAAGGGTTCATCCGGGACATTCGAAATCGCAATTTTACCCCAGTTTTTGACGATCGAACCTCATTTCGTGCGTAAGGGTTGCTGTAGACCCGCGTAGACCAGTCAAAAATCGCAATTTTACCTCAGTTTTTGACGATCGAACCTCATTTCGTGCGTGAAAGGTTCATCCGGGACATTCGAAATCGCAATTTTACCCCAGTTTTTGACGATCGAACCTCGTTTCGTGCGTGAAGGGTTCACCGCGGCCCCTTGAAATCGCAATTTTACCCCAGTTTTTGACGATCGAACCTCGTTTCGTGCGAAAGGGTTGCAGTTCGTGATTCTTCGGTGGCACTGCCTGCCTTAAGAAAGAAATAGAAATTAGCAGAAGAGAGAAAGAGAGAAGAGANAGAGAAGAGAGAAAAGTATGCAGATGTGAAGATATGAAGATGTGAAGATATGCAGATGTGAAGATATGAAGATGTGAAGTATGAAGATGTGTGTGTGTGTGTGTGTGCAGATGTGAAGATATGAAGATGTAAGATGAGCAGATGTGAAGAGCAGATGTGAAGAGATGCAGATGTGAAGATATGAAGATGTAAGANAAGATATGAAGATGCAAGATATGCAGATGTAAGATATGACAATGTAATAATGCAGATCTCTTTTTACGAAAAACCCTTCGCAGACGCTCTCGGGAAAAATATGTTCAAAATGAGATTGCTGGTCCTCCAGCATCACTTTGTTGAGCACGGATACCACCTGCAATGCCCGGACCATCTTGTTTGAGTGTGCAGGAAAGTACTCTCCATTTGCACTGCTTGCACCCCGCCAGGTCCCCCCCAGGTCCCCCCAGGTGGATGTCCGATGACGTCCACCAAGGAACAAAGGTTTTCCGCAGTTTTCCTCAGCTCCCCACCGAGAGCTCTTGCGGTGAACATGGCGAGGTCGCTGCAAGCTGTCGGGCCTGGCTGGATTGAAGCCGTTGGAAGACGTTGGAAGACGTGGAACCCCCACACTCTCAAGATCTCGAGACAATCTCACGGAGATGCACTGCTTTTCTATGCTTTTCTGGTATAATCCAGGCCTCTTATCTGATGCTGTCCATGCAACTGAAAGAATGAATTCAGTTCCATGAGGCAACGGAATTTTCGAGTAATGAGGGACGTGTTAACATTGTCATTGTCAACACATGTCCGAAGCACGTCATGGAGGAACAGAGTCCGCTTGCCTCCTGGCCATCACGCTTTGGCAAGTTCGCAGAGACACAGACGGAGCAGTTGCACAGCCCATGATGCAAATATTATGCGCAGAGTAAGAGAAATCTCCCGCTTGCGATTCTTTACTTCAAAGTGTCGATAAAAGACACAAGGCGAGTCTCGCAAAAACCGTGCACAGCAACAGCAGCTGGCCTTCCATACCACTCACCTGTCGATTGAAGTCCCCTCCACTGTGAATGCGGTTCAGCTGACTGTTCTCGCTGATCACACGCTGCAGTCCACTGTGATCATGTTCACCGCCAAAACGCCTTGGTGCAAATGTGTGGAAACGTGTAAAAATATGTGAAAATATGTGGAAACAGGTCAAAAGTTAGCCCTACAAAATCACTGTGGCAATTCGACGCAATTTTGTGGGCAAGGCTGACAGGTCCCATGACCGAGCCACAATTGGTCGATCGAGGTCGTAGGGAACTGACGACAGCGGCAAGAAAAAGAGCTGGAAATCACGTCAACTCTTTTCATATCTCGTTCTATCTATGTGAATCTATCTGAATCTATTTGAATCTATCTGAATCTGACGAATGGATTTAGCATGATGACACCGTGTTACATTCAGTTTCACAACAGGATCATCATCCAGCGCCACGGCGCCTTGCTTCCAGGTCCCGGATCCGTCATGCTGTTCATGGCAGCCAGCTCCTGGCAAGCTTCACTACTGCGCCGTGTTGCATTGCGACGTTGTTGAGATCTTGGACACTTGGGAAGTTCATGGAGGTTCATGGAAGTACAAAGTTCCTCAACTTCAGTGCTTGATCAAATGTGTTCAAGAAAACAATTCAAAACAATACAGTAAAAGGATGTAAAAGGTTTGGATTTTGCAGAAACGAAGAACCCCCTCCTCTGCTGTCAGCATGGGCGGATCAGGTGCCCACTGTGGAAGTCGCTCAGGGAATTGCTGCCGATGTTTGTGGAGTGTGAAGTGTCGCGTCGACCTCAGTGATCTCGAGGCCCGGAGCAAATCAAAATTTCGACCAAAATTTCGACCAAAACCATATCAACTCGCAGAACTCGCAGCCGGGAGAGCCGAGACACCACGATCCTCCAGGATTTCCCGAGTTCGGATGATGTTCTGGACCAGAACCACCGCTAACTGCAGGATGACAAGGTGCATGCCACACAAAGCAGCCATGGAGGACATGTCATGACTTCCAATGATCGTCCTAAAATGCTGGGTGGTATACGGTGACATATGGTGACATAGTATTTCGTTGTTCCGATATATTCTGATCCTCCAATCACATCAATCAGAAAACCTCTGAATCAGGCATCATGGTATCACTGCACAAACTACAGATTCATCATTTGAAACACATCATGATTCATCTTGACAAATTTAGCTTCCAACAATTTTGAACTCCTTGGAGAATTGATCTCTCGAGCCTCTGCTATCGAACGACCTCTCACGCTGAAACTGCTGCCGACCACGCCAGCGGTTCAGAGTCTCCTGAGATGCAAAACACGCTTCAACCGCCCAAGAGCTGTCGCAAAAAATATTCGGAAAAAAAAACTCTAACCATAGTCTGTGGAACAGCGGAACCACAAACAATTCATCTGTTCAAGCGTCAACGATGCAATGTCAAACAACTCCAAATCAAGACCACCAGACAACATTAGACTCATTAGACACTATCCGACTATCCATACAATCTTTAAGTTCCACTATCCTCAATTGCTCAATGGCACCACAAGTGGAACTGCTTTGCCGCTTTGCCCCACCTGCAAGCTTGCTCCACTCGTCACACGTCTGGGGAGGTCGTTGCTGGCCACCCCGGCCTCCACGTCATGCCTTCTTGCAAGGAACTAAGAAATGGAGCACGAAATGTCAAGAAGGCGAGAAGGATCATAAGGATCGAGAAAAAAACAGAACCCTGGATTGAAACATATTGAAACTGTTCAATCATTGTTCAATTGTTGTTCAATCATTGTTCAATTGTTGCTCATCTCTGTTTTTAGTGGTTTGCAACTGTCCTCCAAGTCTTGAATCTGCGAAAGTCATGGTCAATCTGATGCAGATGATGCGGTCACTTCGACCAGGAAATTTGCGAAACCAGGGTTTCAGATCGTTTCAGATCGTTTCAGCAAGGTACTCCGTTGGAACCAAATCATCTGGCGGTGGCTCCATGGTAGTGTCGCTTCTGGATATTCCAGCCACGACATCATCCACCACCTGACGAATTTCCAAATGCCCAGTGTCTTCTCCCAGCATTCCCCAAGAACAAACATGTGTTGCACCAAATTCCAAGAATGTTCAAAATCGGTACACAAGAAACCCTAGAGTCCTAGAGACTGAAATCGCCATGAATCCCAAGAGCATCACATTGGGATTGGTGGACTTGCCATCTGCAGTCCCGCCTTGATAAAGACTTCGATCTTCAAGCGGAAGTCTCGAACATACCTCCCATGTTGTCGTTTAAGAACAAACATATACAAAATCATACCAAGAATACAATGATTAATGATGTCAAACGAAATTAAACCACTATGACTATGGAATTTGTAGAATGGCTCGTGGCAGTCTTTTGTGCGCACGTGTCAAGCTCCTGCTGCATCTGGTCCACATCATCTCCGGCCCTGCACCAATTCCGTGATCTCGTCAATTCGGTAAACAGTTTCAATCCGTTTCTCGTCTCTGTTTAGCTTTTTGAAAACTGTTGGATTTCTTATGAATTCTTTCTTCTTTCATCGTCTTTCACCTCTTGGATTTTCATGCTTTTTTTCAGAGCACCTCCGTTTCTCCCATCCCTGCCTGTCAGCCAAGACGAAGAGCCGAATATGACAGCCGGACCAAACCTTGTGCTTCTTCAGGAGGCTGGGCAACAACAAAAGAACCTCAGCTCGTCACGAGCTCTGCTTGGCTTCACAGTGCAAATGTAGCTGATGTGCCACTGATGTGCTGATGTGTTGCTCATGTTTTGTTTTTGTTTTGTGCTGAGCGCCAGGGCTCCTCCATCTCCAACAATCCACCAAATGTCGATGTTGCCCGTCAAGCGTTCCTTCCAGTGACGGTTTCATTTGAGCCACAGGGAAAGGACTTGACATCTTGACTGTGCCTCAAACTCTGGCCATTCCAATCCCTTGGTCAATATCATCACCTGCCATGTGCAAATGGGACAGAAGGCACGAGGGAGAAAGGGCAGGTGCGAACGAAACCAACCCACAGCTGGCAGCTACGGCAGCTATGGCACCGGGCCTTCTGAAAGATGGCGGAGATCCTCAGTCGAGATCTGCTCACGGCGAAGGCAGCAGTGCCAAGCAGTGGCAAGCAGTGACATTCAGCATCTTAGCTGCATAGCTGCACTGAGCCTCCAGCTGTACCATATTCACCTTGGAATATTTTGTCGCAAACGCTGGATCATGTCGGTGCTTAATGGACTTGGCTTCTATTGTGCCACGGCGGCTCTACACGTTCGGGAAATCCTACTGCTTGATTGACTGATCCAACTGAACCAACTGAACCAACTGATCCACTCAAACCGAGAGGATGGTTACCGGATGGTCCTCATGACAGGACTGAATCAGAGTTTGACACTGGAACACTTGGAACATGTTATGACACCAACAGTATCCAACAGCGCCGGGGCACAAGTTTGGATCTCTTCTCCACACCTTCGCGTCCAACATCCAGAACATTCTTTGGCCAGGAAGCCTGGGACAGTCGGGGACAGTCGGGCACAGTGTTTCAGCTGCTGTTTCGCTCCCTCTCCGCATCTCTCCACCTTTCAAAACTTTTCAAAACTTTCAAGACCAAGGGAATCAAGGGAAACAGTTCCCTGCCGAGGCTCCAATATGCAGTTGGGTTCGAAGGCGCCCATGCCACCCGACTGTACCAGGCTAGCCAGACCGTTGGCAAAGTCGTCCTTCCACGTCCCAGGAGAAGCGATTGTGAAGCCAAGGCAAACTTTCAATCGAAGCGCTCGGGACAATGTCCCAACATGAAAATGTATGTATATAGATGTATATAGTGCAGCATGAGAGGCATGAGTTTCTCTGCCATTCGGAAGGGCCTTGCAAAATTCTACTCTTGTAGAGTAGGAACAGGGCTAGGTAGCCCTATAAGGCCAGGAAAGGAATTTGAAGTTTTGATCATGACTGAATCATGACCCTTCCAAAGCCCAACTCGGTCCGAGTAAATCACCTTTCCGAAGCCATCAATCATGTACCTCTGTGGACACTCAGTGCAAATCTGGAAACCCTCCAATGATGCAGTGAAATGCAAGACTGTGGCTTGGCACTTTCGCAAGAGCTCCTTCACCTCGTGGTTTCCTTCTGCCACTTGGTCCGCCATCTTCTCCTCGGACAGCTCGAGCCCAAGCCCCGCAGAACCAAACAATTTGAATTTGTGAATTTTTGGTTGAACAATTTGACGACCTCGAATCTTATGAGGATCTGGGTTCCAAGAAAACCTCCTCAAATCAAACATAACATGGACCTCTCAGGAACCTCACCTTTTTTCAGGGTTTTTGTGGTTCGCTGTGGCCCAACCACGCATCCCAGATTCCAGAAACCCTTTGCCGATGCCAAGCCGCGCTCAAGAAGAGTCCGCCCTGAGATAATGTTTTGACCTGAAGCACCAAAGTTTCAGGAAATTGTCATCAATGCGATTCAATGCGATGACCTGGGAAAACCCCACAATCAATACTACAATACTCAATATATACAGTACCAACAAAAAGTATGAATACAGTATGAATACAGTATCAATACTTCAATACATCTTATTCCGACTTCACGCTCCCGGCAACACATCTTCAACCGCACCTTGTGGGAGACGATGCCACCAATGACCACGAAGCCGCGGCCGTTCTTCATCTGCGATGCCGTCTTCAACAGACCCAAATCCGGGAAGATGAGAGCCTGGTTCCAACATCGTTGCGGAAATCGATGCGTTGAAAAACGTCCGCTTCAAGGCAGGTCTGGGTTTTGGGCTGATCCTTCAAAGGAGTTGAGCGACCTGCATTGACGTGGTGTTCACCCAACTAAGTGTCGTGTTCTCTTTTGAAAACTCGCGTTGTCCTTTGTTGTTCCTTGTTGGTCCTTGTTCCAGAACACCTGTTTCTTGTGCCGAAATAGCAATTGTGCTGCAGCTTCATACGCAAGCACCGCCTCATCTTTGGCTCTGTCACCACTAGCCTCAGAATTTCCATAAACTTTGCAGAAATCAGCCCCGTCGTGTAAACCAAAATCATCCGCAGACGTACAGATTGCGTTTTGCAAATTGCGCCATGGGGCAATTGTGGCCGCCAGTTCTTGGTGTGCAGTTTGGCATCCATACCTCAGGGCATGAGCAGATGATCAGCTGATCAGCTCGGACTTTTTGTTGCCTGTCCGACCTGTTTGTCAGTCGTCCGTCATGTTTTGAGCCGAAAGGTGACACTGGGTGAAATTCCGAATCGGTTTCACCATTTCTGCCCAAGTTGCTAATCAGGATGTTTTTTGCAAGCCTTGACAGCTGATGGTGCACAAGTGGAAGGGGATTGTATGCGGCAATCCATGCGACCCTCTTGCCACTGCAAAAGCAAGTGTGTTGATTCAGTGTTGATCATGGACACATCACATTGAATTCACATTGGTTCAAAATTTTGTCAAATCCCTTTTGTCTTTTTTGTTCTGTGGACCTCTTGGATCAACAAATATCAACACATGTGTAACACATATCAACACCCTGGTGCTTCCAAGGAGCTGAAACTTCATTCCCTGGAAACCGTCACCCCACTTGGTATTGGCAGAGTTGTAGGCTGCGTATGCTAGGATGATGCTGCAAAAGGCGATGGCCTCAGGCTGCTCTGACGAAGCTTGAGGTGAACCCTGGGGTAGAGCTGACACCTGACGCCTCTCCGAACAACGACTCTGGATGCAAAATACTGCAGGTCCTATGTTGATTTACGTGGTACTTTGTCAGTTGCCGTTCCAATCCTTCGATTTGCATGTGCATCTTCACACACTGTCCGTAACGGTCCACAAGATATACAAATGAACTGGAAGAAAATGAGATTGATCTGTGCTCTTGGTCTTTTCAGATTTTTCAGTGCCTTACCAAACAAGCAAAGATCATCCGTTGCAGGTTCGTATGGTTCGTGCGCAAAGCTTTCTTAGACCAGGCACCGCCATGGCAATGACCGCTGCCATAGCAAACATCATCCACACCTCTGTGGACTCTAACACGAAACAACGCACATCATCATGATCATGATCATGATCATCATCATCATCATCATCATCATCGTCATCGTCATCGTCATCATCGTCATCATCGTCATCATCGTCATCATCGTCATCATCGTCATCATCGTCATCATCATCCAGCTGTTCCAATGACTGTTGCGATTCTTACGAATAGCATAAACATGCGGATCCTTCTGCTGTGACTATGTGAAATTTATATCATCATTATTCATCATTCTTATGATGATGGCTGTCTCACTGAGCAACGGGCACACAATGCCGCAGCTATCAGCGAGATGGACCAGTGATGATAGCGGAAAGTCGGTCGCCAGTTGGGATCGCTGACAAAGTGCAGGATGGTACATGACATGTTGACCTGACTCTGACCGAAGGATACCGAAGGTAGGTGGGCAAGAAGATATATATGATTATGTATGTCTAGATTCTAGATGCATTCATCGATGCATCGGGATGGGCACTTTGCAATGCATGTAATCCACCAAGGGACGCATGTGTAGCACATGAGAAAGAACATCGTCAAAAGAGGTGCAATCGCATTCAACCTCGGCTCAGGAAGCTTATTTCACCGGACTTCGGTTCCTTCCTGTGACACAAACGCATGGAGTGACCATCATACAACCCATCCAAGTTCGCTGCTCACCAATGGTAATGGATAAGGCGCAAAGTGCACCACTCGCCTTAGCGTCTCCGATTCAGTGGGTAGGAATCGGATAGATCGGATAGCCATGGATAGCCAGTGAAGCAGAGAAGACCGGGTCCACCAAGGCGCCAGAAGTGCAAGGCGGGGCTCTTTGCCCGGAGTCTCAGTGGCGCCAACGGGTTTGATCCGGGGGATCCTTTGGCTGCTTAGAATGCTTAGAATGCTCAGATTAGCCTGGTGATGCTTTTCGTGTCACCTTCACAAGTCCACAAGATGGAGATGCCATTTGAACCTCTCGAAAGGACTGCTTTGGGATACTTATCCGATACTTAGATTATGTTGGATTGTGATCGGATTGTGATCGGATTGTAATCGGATTGTGATCGGATTGTGATCGGATTGTGTTAGATTGAAGAAATTGAAGATGTCACAAGCGATACAATTGGCACACAACATCAGCAAGACAGGGAGGGTTCACCTGCACTTCGCTTCGCCCTTTGGCACCAAGACACAGCCCTGAAGACTCGCAGAATCGGCAGGGTGCCATCACCGGCGATGGCACTCAGCAACTTGGTTCCTCCACAGCTGCCAAGTTGCTGCCAAAGCCGACCCAAATGCGTGGATTGCTTGGATTGCGTGGAAAGGCCATGGGAAGATTCTGCTTGAAGTTGTGTCATCTCCCCAATTCTGATAGCTACTGCAATTCTGGGAAGCGTTCTGCTAGTTATCTAATAAACAAGGAAGTCTATTGCCACCTGGGGCCGCCTGACCTGATGCTATATATTGGCTCCTGAAACCAAAGAGTTGAGTCCAGCTCCAAGACTCGAGGCCATGACACCGTAGATCACCACCTATACCAAAACGAAGGTTGGCCACATGGTGCCACATGGGTTCGAAATGGTTCCACGTGTTTCACAACGGCAACGCTTACAGAGGAAACATGTCCCAAGAAAGGCTGTCCCTGTTGGATCTTTTTTGATCTTTTTTGATCTTTTTGGCCTCCTTCAGAGGAAACGCTGACGTGGCCGCCTCGGTGCAGGAGTGTGCAGCGGAGTGGGGGTCAACGGTTGGGATCGTTGGGACCGTTGGAATCGTTTTCAATCCGAGGCACGAAGAACTTGTCGTTCAGCAAGGTTTCACGAGGGGCAACGCTTCCAAAGACCTTATGCAGTTCTGCCAGTTACAGTATGCTCCATGCTAGAACTCCCTCGTTCAACTCAAAGTTCTGAGGGTGCTCACGCAATGCAAACAAGGCACAAAAATAAAAGAGAGGTAGATGAAACTGGTGAACATCTGTGCAAAGAGAGTCCTAGGTTGGCAGGAGAGCAAGGCGGGAAATCTCTGTACTTAGCTTTTCTGCATTTCTGCATCTCTGCTTCTCTTCTTCCCTTCTGTTCTTTTTTTCTGCTTCTGCTTCAAATACGGAAAATAGATTGTGCTGCCCTTCCACCAATACCATGCTCACATTTTTCCACGTACAAAGCTCGTTTCTCGCAGCTCTTCACAGCTTAAGTTTCTTCATATCCACTTGTCCAAATGCTATCCATATCTTTTCATGACACATTACAATCACTTGATATCATTTTAAATTCATTTTAGATCTTTTAAAATCGTGAGACCATGTTAGACCCGGAAATCTGGACCCGTCTATCTCTGCCAGGCAGCCCCTTTGGGATGGACTTCGTAGGATCTGCCAGGTCTGCAGATCGGTTCGCACCAGCCATGATGCCGGTCACGGATGGGAAGTAGAGACCCATCATGTTCACAAAGCTGTACCTCAAATTTGCGACTCAACTAGACATCAAACACACAAAAACATGACTAAACATTTATGTCTTCTTATTTCTTATGCTTGAATTCACTCTTCCAAAGTGTACTTGGCATCAATTGACCCTCTTGCGCGTTGGAAATGCTCAAATTGCATACAAATAGCGTCCATACTTGTTCTGAACTCGCCGCTGTTCCATTTCTGTTCCACAAGCCAATAGATCCTTCTCTGATGTTTTAGTTGAAAGGTTGGCAAATGAACACTCGCAAATTACTATAGCTACTATACATACCCTGTCTCTGCTGTTTCATCAACATTGAAGGATGTTGAGAAACATCAAGGAACATCAATCTAATAGTTGTCTAATTTGCTCATGCCCATGTATTCCTATATTATATAAATATGTATATGTATATATACAGTATATTCCATTCTATTCCCATCTCATCTTTCATCCTTTTTCCAGGGCACTCGGTGGTATCTTTGGGGAACGCCAGTTGTGGTGCATCCCAAGCAGACTTCCAGTTGTCGCTGAACGATTGAGCACTAGGACCTGCGGTGTCGATCTACTGTAGCTGCTGTAGTTTCTTTTGCTCATAGGGAAATGTCAATCCAAGAAAAACGATCCAATCTAAATTGGAATCTGAATCAATAATAACAAAATCATTTAAAATCATGAAATTGAAATATCATGTTCATTCATGTTCTGTCCGTTCAATGTGATTATTGTAAGCGATGATTCAGATCGCAGCATCGTGGCCTGTCCACGTCAGTGTCTTCTCAAAGGTCGTCCCGTTCTCTGCCACAATGGGCACCTGTGAGACCGAGTTTCAAGTCGTTAGTGACCACAAGATAATGTCAAGACAGACGAAGATATGCCAAGATATGGCAAGATATGTCAACATATGCCAAGTATGACATGATGCTAATTGGATCTAATTGGTATGATATTTGGGCAGAGCGGGCACGGCTTCGCAAAGTTCTGTCTCCACCTCCGTGTTGAGCTTGCTTCATATACACGGGGAAACCACTCTGACACAAGCCGAGGGGCAGTGAAAGTGGAAGGCCTCCCATCAGTGGGACCCAATAGGCATCCCACATACATACACAGGATGACGAACCTCAAGGCTCAAGCCATGGAATGTCATCAGCAGCCACCGATGTGCATTTTCAACAGCTGAGAGCAGATAAATGACAGTATCCGCAGCAGAAGCTGTCAAGTCTTGACGTGGCAAGACACATTTGGCTCGAACATCTCATGGCAAAACAACTGAGCCCGCGACAGCACCACCATGAGGAACACAGTTCCAAGGCGTGAAACATACCTGGTGGGACAGACTGGGACAGAAGTCTCTTTTTTTGTGGGACATGAAGGCCTTTTGCGCGGGCAAGAGTTTTGCCAAGATGCTTGATGCCACCAAAAATGATGAACACGGCAAAGACCAGGATCAAGTAGCCAGTAAATCGAACGTTGTTCAAATCACCGATCTCGCCTATCCTCAGTGCCCAAAAAGAAAGACATGATCCGGAGTGAAAGGTCGAAAGGTCAAACCGCCTCTTTTGAACAAACATGATAAAAAAGCAAAAATCGTGAAACGCTAGGGCCTAGGGTGTGGCAAAACATCGCAAAAGATATCGACATCATGCCGTATGATGCCAAAGGGCTGGTAATTTGGCTGAGCTATCTCCCAAGCTTCGACGCCTCAGTGGCGGCCCGATCTTGACTTGTTGAACCTCCCCTTGTTTTACGCGCAACAAGGTTTTGAGCCGAGTGTAGGTTCCAAGTGCGTTTTGGTTGCTGCCAAGTTACAACCCATGAAGTACATAGCAGCTCCAATAGAGTTCGCCTTTGTTCAGACTGTATTCTGTCTCTGAGCTCGCTCTACTTTTGACTTTTTGCTGATCTGGGCTGATTATCCATGACAGCACTGAAAGTGGCAAATGTTGAGAGGATTGAACAAGACTTGAGAAGATGCATGGAAGATATTGCACATGCCATAGGCATCTTATGGTATCTTGTCGCAGAAGGTGCAGGCATACCAACCAATCCTATCCAATCCTTAGCCACGTTGCCATGTAAAAGCACAGACCAACTCCAGCACCCAAGGCCGGACCTAAGGACCGCGAAATCCTTAGCCGTTGGGAAACACTCCTGTCCTACCTCACGCGTGATGTACAACGTCATACGAGGGGACACAATTGTGACATAATACAAGTACCGAACCTAAAGTATTATACCGAACACAGCAGCGGAATGGAAATCTTGAGGAATTGGCCAACTGGATCTGTATATAACAAGTAGTCAATTTGCACCTGCAAACTGCTCTCAGCACAGCAAAATCCTTTACCTGGGACCTAGAACCTGGCCTAAGTCGTGCCAAGACACAGGTAGTATGCACCTCCTCCAGCAATTTTGCCGTTGGTGGCGATGGCTGACAGGCTAAGCGTAGTGAGAAAGGTACAGGTGCCTCGGATCAGCCAGCACCGTCACCGGTGCTTCCAAGATTCATCCGAAAGATTCAAATAAGATTCCAAGCTTCTGAGAATATCTGAGAATCGAATGCCATGGAATGCCATCCAATACCTCCAAATTGTGCCCAGGTGCAGCACACAGCGCCAACCCCGAAGGCTTCTAAGATGCCACCTTTTCCCACAATCCTCGTGACAGATTTTGGCATCACTACCTTGCTACACATAATTACACATCACATCAAGCCAGTTGCCCTTGTAAGAACATTGGCACAGGGGATTTGAAAAGATAAACCATCAGAAACCATCATAAGCCCACATAAAATCACATAAAATCACATAATTCCATAAAATTGCCCTTAAATCCCTCATGTATCTGAACTCACCCGTGCCAAGGCTCCAAGGACCGCGAAGGAAAAGGATCACACCCAAGATGTTCCCCATGCAGGGAAAGATCACACCTGGTTCAGGTACCAATCCGGTCAACCGAATCACGCGTAGCTCGAAAGATTGGGGGACCGGGAACAGATTCGCACGGATTCGCATGGATTCCCTATGATTCGCTTGTTCCTGGGGCTTCACCCAACAACTTGGTTGGAGCCACTTGCTACTTGGGAACCAGAAGGAACAAGGAACCACAAAGATTCTGTGAATGAAACAGAGAAGTAACAACATCCACGTCGCTGCATCGGAACTGATTCGTTTGAAGTTGCACAGATTTTGGAGAGTTTCTGAGATATGCTCTCCCAACCACCCACATTCTGACGGCCCAGCCTTGTACCATGCCTAAGGTACCTTTCACAGAGCCCTGGGCGCAGGTGACAATGACACGGTCACCATGCGCACACAAAGTAGTTGACGAAAATTAAAGTAACTCTTTATCAGCGGATACCATCGGATCTTGTCCGCCTGCTGGTCGGCCACGTGCTTATGAACCGTTGCCTGAGCTCGAGAAGCGCTGTACTTCTGGATCTCAAAGACATCATCATCATCATCATCATCATCATCATCATCATCATCATCAGCATCATCATCATCATCATCATCATCATCATCATCATCATCATAATCACCATCATCATCATCATCATCATCATCATCATCATCATCATCATCATCACCATCACCATCACCATCACCATCATCATCATCATCATCATCATCATCATCATCACCATCACCATCACCATCACCATCATCATCATCATCATCATCATCATCATCATCACCATCACCATCATCATCATCAGCATCAGCATCAGCATCAGCATCAGCATCAGCATCAGCATCATCAGCAACAACATGCTGTACAACACCACAGGGACACGAGTCTACTGTATCTCCAAACATCTCAAACCAGTTCAAGGTGCGACCGCAGAATCTCTGCCATGCCAAAGGTGCTTGTCTTGGTCAACGCCTGACCATCAACCAGGGTGTTGACGCTGTAGGGTAAAGAAATGAAAAGAATTGAGGGAAGTCTTGGAAGCGTCTGGTGGATGCCAGATGCATCTCATGCTGGATGTTTTTGTGGAAGTTGCAACATGCACTGTGAAAGGTATCACGGCAGGCCTTCCAACTTCAGCTGATCCTTAGTCTGCATTCGTCTAAGGACGCTGAATCCCAGTTGGCGGCTATCGCGTCTGGAGATGTCTAGAGGTTCACCAGTGCCATTGCTACGCTGCCCATGTATGCTCCCATATGCTCCCATACTCCTAAGAACTCTTAAGATCTCCTGGTTGGCTCAGCAATCTCCACGCTCGTCTCATCTCGTCTCCACATCAGCTGAGTGTCTTCTGTCTGGGAGGAGTGGCGGATGCCACGTCCATCTGAAGCCTGACTTTGCATCATCGCCATGGCAGCGGATGTCGGATGACAGACACTGAGCTGACGGGTATCCCGATCTCCATGCAATCTATACACATGGCCTTGCGTATCCATAGATATCAGATATCCTGGCTGCTTGCGGCTGATTCTGGTTCATTTTGACTGCAAAGCGGCTGGAAATTTCAGAAGCTGCCGTATGATTCCGTTCTCACTTGCGGCAAACATGAGTCCATCTCTTGCATATTTTCACAAAGGAACACTGAGCCACACATGGAACGGGCTTCTATTGTACTGCAGCATGAAAGTTGCCCATACTGCCTAACGAAAGAATGTGTGAGGACGAGCTGTCTGGTTAAATTGCGACTTGCGTGGGGAAAAAAAAAACTGCACGGCAATTGCCGCCTTCTGCTTGCTAAGTCAGCTTTCAAATGTGTTCGACGATGCTTTGTACAGAAGTGGGTGACATGTAAACCATGGGAGACATCCACAAAAAATGGATCTGCTTTCATGCCTCTGAGATTTCTGAGAACTAGTAACTAGATCAAGTCGTCTCCATGCTGACGCCCAAACGGCTGTCACATGGTCAAACGACGGGTTTGGTTTGTAAAGCCCCTTCAGCACCCACTGGCCACTTGGTCTATGTGAGCGGAATTCAGCTATGTCACTGCAGAGAAGCAACGACACCATCAACGTCAAGACCATCACCCAAAGAAATGAAAAAAACTGTTCGGGGAAGAGAGCTGGAAGACTGCAGTGGCATTTTCTCACCTTTCAATAGACCTGCGGAAAACTTAAAGAATTCAACCTAGTCTGCCTTCACATTGAAGCGCACATATGGCAGTCCGCACCAATCCAGCCTGCACAGTGTGCGCCCCGTGAGAGATAGTGGTGATATTCCATGATATTCCTATTTCTTCTCAACATGTCGCGCCCGTTGGCAATCAATCTTGATGCTGTTTTCCAGTCAACAACGGTATTTTCAAACAGACCAACATGGAGTAAAACACTTGGAACAGTGAAATAAGGGCTCTGATTGTCTACTAGCTGATTTGAGAGGTGCCATCACATCCACAGACATCAGTAGAGCAATTTGGCCCCTGAGAAAAGCCAAGAAGCTTGGGGCGGCCCCATCCCATCTGCATCGCTCTCACTGTGATCAAGTTTTGGATCCTCAGCAAGGCACAAATGGGCTTCATCTAACAATGCAAATCAGCAGAAAATCCAAAGTACATCCAAAGTAACATATTCCCAGCCGAATGAATGGTTTTCTCTAGTTTTCTGAGGTCCTCTGTGTCTGTGATTCGTGAAGCTCAGTGAAAAGCAGGTCCTTCGGATTCCTTTGTGTGCCCACCCACTGCACCTGGGCTGGGCTTCCGGCATTAGCATGGCTGCCATCGCCGTCCCGGCATGCCATAAGGAATGAAGCCTCAAGGCAACGCCGCGCCCCAGTTTTGTTGGCGGCACCAAATCGGGAAATCTCGTCCGATCTCATCCTTGTCATCGCGCATCAAGTTTGAAGCCAAGGCACATGTAGCGCCAAACAAAAGGCGCCCAATCGTCTCCAAAGTGTTGGTCTTAGTCAATTCATGACATTTCTATCGTGTTCCGAAGTTCCATCATTTCCACCAGCTCTACTCTACTTGGAGCTGGAACAGCCTCAAAGTTTGAGGTCCTAGCAGTTGATGACAGCAGAGCACCTGAGAAGTCAGCAGGCGCATTACACGTCCAATATATTCCAATATATCCAATATGTATTTTGGATTATTTTGGCCAATTCGTGGCGGATCCTCATTGACACGTTTGGAGGTTTTCGACTTGTACCAATTCTATCCAAGGCTGACAGCAACATGTTAGAGGGAAAGCCCCAAATGTCCCAATCTACACTGAACTGATGCTCTTCTGATTGCGCGCAATGAACCACATGAATCCACGAGAACCAAGTGAACCAAATGTGCCAAGGAACATTCCCATCTCCAGGGCCCAGCAAATGCCACCAATGGCCAAGCTGGCGCCCAAGCCACAACTCAGCGGTCTCACCACCTTCGGCGGTCGAGGAATTCGCATAAAAGGTTGCACCAATTCCCAGATATTTCCGGATCCAATTCATGAAGCATTCATGAAGCATTCATGTCCAATGTTGATCCAATGTGCATCCAATTTTCTATATGTCTTGGCGGGCGTCTGCCGCTTCCGCTTGCGCCTGATATCGGATTGGCCCTTCCACGGTGTCGTCCGAAATGGCCGAGACCCAACGCCTCCAAGGAGATCACAGAGATCATCCCACCATGACGCCCGGAAACACAGGCTGAACACGGTGGATCCACGGTGGATCCGCGGTGGATCCACGGTGGATCCCGGTGGCTCACAGTGCATGTTCAGCCAAGTCACAAGCAGTAGGAACCTGCAATGGAAATAATGGAAGTATCTCTTGAGACTCTTCAAACTGTTGAAAATCCAAGGCTTCTGCACTGTGCACCTGTGCTCCATTCAGCTTCAAGATCTCAAGTGCAGCCCAGAAACTGAAGTAAACCACAGAAACCGAAGAGTAGAGTGCAAAGGTCGCAGCAAAAATACCAAAATCATCGCGAGAACCAATATACCTGAAAGCAACGTAAGGAGTGATGAAAAGAACATGATCTGCTTCAATGAATCCAAGCGCTTATGCTCTCTGCACCTTCGCTCTCTGCACCTTCTTGCATTTTCAATCAGCAGTTTTTCCAGCAACGACATTAGACTTCAACTGCGCCCCACTAGAGGGCTAGGTGATTGCTGATTCAATGCAGACAGGTTGCACAAGCGTATTTACAGAAGTAATCAAGGCTGTGATCCATGGCAGCACCGCTGATGCCTTGAGCATGCCTGGATGCGATCAGCTGGTCCCTGCGTTTGCTGCATGTGCTCTGCATGGAACCAGCCTTTTTTGATCAAGAAAGTGTCGGCACAGCAATACGCCAACATGGAGGCCCCCTGCAAGAGCAGCTCAACCATGTGACCGGCACGAGAAGACTGCTGAATGAAATCCAACTGTGTGAAGCTGTGAAGCAGCAACTGCGGCCCTGGCGTACCTGGGCTTAGGACAACAACTGGAAAGTGGGAAGTCCAGCACAAAAGGCAACACCAATAGATACAGAAGTCTAGTTCCGTTCTTGTTGAACTGTTGGTCTTTAGGGTTCCAAACGTAAGCAAAGTGTGGCCATTGGGTAATCACCTGAAATATCAACCGCCAAGCTACAACATAGGAAGTTCATCGCCTGCTTGTGCCACAGCATCCAAGGATGCATGCAGCGCTCCAGAACCAATGCCGACCTCACCATGTGCGTTGGATGCATGGTGCTTGTTTGGCATGTGTAATTTGTGTAATTGCACAAGTATGGCATACTTAATATGCACAATATGAGTCAATATGCACAAGTTCACTTTTTCACCCTGGGCAGGTCACCCGGAGTCCATGCCTTTGAAGATTTTTAAATGCGCCACGAAAAACACACACTGCCAGTGTCGAAAGGCCATGGAAGGCCCACCATGCTCAAAAACAAATCCGCCCACACCGCCTTGGCGGTGAAGGCGTGCTTATTGGGGTGCACTCGGCCAAAATAAATGCTCAAAGTCATTTCTAATATAGCACTCGCTANAAAAACGTGTTTTTTCAAGACTTTCTCTTGAAAAACGTGTAAATTACGGCTTAAAATTGATGTGTTGAACAAAAATCTTTCAAAAACACTGCAAAAAAAACATGTTTTTTGAAGACTTTCTCTTCAAAAACACTGTAAATAGCGATGTTTTCAAAGGTTTGGGGATATGTGTGTGTCCAAAATATCGCAAAA
>BGPT01001380.1:145887-164724 GCA_003297045.1 Symbiodinium sp. clade C Y103
GTATTTTTAGGGGTTCATTTAGGATGTCTTTCGGGTTTGATTTAGGGTTCTTATCAGGAATTCTTATCAGGAATTCTTATCAGGATTTCTTTAGGGTTTCTTTAGGGTTTATTTAGGGTTTCATATAGGGTGTCATTTATTGTATCTTTAGGGTTTCATTTAGGGTGTCATTTATTGTATCTTTAGGGTTTCTTTAGGGTTTCATTTATTGTATCTTTAGGCTTTCTTTAGGGTGGCANTGTATCTTTAGGGTTTCATTTAGGGTGTCATTTATTGTATCTTTAGGGTTTCTTTAGGGTTTCATTTATTGTATCTTTAGGCTTTCTTTAGGGTGGCATCTATTGGATCAATCTTTAGCGTTTCTTTAGGGTTTTATTTGAGGGTTGCTTAGGGTTGCATTAAGGTTTCAAAGCAGAGAAGCAGAAAAGAAAAAGGCACAGAAGCAGAGAAGCAGAGAAGCAAAGAAGCAGAAAAGCAGGAAAAGCAGGAAAAGCAGGAAAAGCTGGAAAAGCAAAAAGCGGAAAAGCAAAGAAGCAGGAAAAGCAGAAAAGCACAAAAGCCAAAAAGCAAAGAAGCAGAAAAGCAGAGAAGCAGAAAAGCAGANCGGAAAAGCAAAGAAGCAGGAAAAGCAGAAAAGCACAAAAGCCAAAAAGCAAAGAAGCAGAAAAGCAGAGAAGCAGAAAAGCAGAAAAGCACAAAAGCACAAAAGCAGGAAAGCAGAGAAGCAGAAAAGCAAAGAAGCAGCAAAGCACAAAAGCGGAGAAGCGGAGAACCAGGAGACCCAAAAAAAATTCCAAAACCTGTCCCAAAAAAAAATCCAAAAATAAATGACCCTCCCTAGCTTTCTATAAGCTTTCGAAACTGCCGGACGGCACCCCTGAAACCTTCCGCTGCAGCTTCAGAGCCTTTGCGAGGCTGCAACCACGGCCTTTGTGTTCACACAAGGCTCATGGCCATTGTGTTCACGCAAGGCTGTAACCCAAGCCTAGCCAGTCTCCGGGCACCCGGCTTGAGCCATTTCCTGGCAGCTTTTTCTATAGGCTTTCGAAACTGCCGCGGCACCCCTGAAACCCTCCGCTGCACCACGGCCTTTGTGCTCACACATGGCTGTGTGCCAGTCTCCCGGCACCCGGCTTGTGCCATCATTTCCTGGCGCCACGCTAGCTTTTTTTAGGCTTTCGAAACTGCCGGACGGCACCCCTGAAACCCTCCGCTGCAGCGTCAGAGCCCTTGCAAGGCTGCAACCACGGCCTTTGTGTTCACGCAAGGCTCCAACCCAAGCCTTGCAAGTCTCCCACCACCTGGCTTGAGCCATTTCCTGGCGCCACCTGGCCCCACACTAGCTTTCTATAGGCTTTCGAAACTGCCGGACGGCACCCCTGAAACCCAACGCTGCGGCTTCACAGCCCTTGCAAGGCTGCAACCACGGCCTTTGTGCTCACGCAAAGCTGACAAATATATATGTATGTATACAGTCTATGCGCATTCCTTCCTCCCCCTCCTTGAAAGGGGGTCGGCGGCACCAGGGCGTTAGCCCATTTATTTTTTTTCGAGCACCCCCTTTTTTTCATGTCCCATGGAATGCACCTGATGCACGCATAGTCTCCACTTTCAACGCGGAGCGCGGCATATGCACTTCGTTCTCTGCATCGTCTTCAGCTCGCAGCACTGCGGCCACCGCAAAGGAGGTGTGACGCCTGACCAAATGTCCCAAGGCGACAAAATGGTGGAACCGTGCAACAAAAACAACAATCAAAGACACTCGAATGACAGCAGAAGGTACAGCAACCATCTATATCCTGTTTATATCCGCATTATCGATTTATAGATTTATCCGTGCCTTTCCAAGTTGGAGATACGTTTTTCCAAGTTCTGCAGCTTTTGTATTGCCTCATCTTGCAGCTGTACCCAAATGCCTGGCTTTCCGATCGAAGGGTGAAGTTCGGATCAGCCGATGCACGCCAGACTCGGCCAACAAGCCACAGATGTGACGGCCTCATCGCTTTCCCACGTGGGCACTCTGGCGGCATGTTTCGCCATCATGTTTTTCATAAATCATATCTCAATTGTATCAGGATTTAGAACCGATGCACCTGAGAGGTTTGAAAGTTGGATTGTCAAAGAGCGAAAGCCAGCTTCGCCCGCGACTTCTTGCACTCGCACTGACCTTGGCACTTTCTGACCTGAGACCTTACGGTGTCTTGCCTCTTTTGCTTCTCCAAGTCCCCAAAAACTCGAGGCAAAATTGAGGCGCCTGCTGCATTCCTTCGTTGTCTGCCCATGACTCGTACATGTCTCCCAGCATAGCGCACCTGGAAGAACAAGCAAAGCTTGGCCAAAAACAATATCTCAGAACGAGTCATTGTTGAGCCTCTAGGTGAAAGATTCACAGATTTATGGCTAAAGCGACAAGAAAAATTATTTGCTGCAAATCTTGAGGTGCCAATCCATTGCATCGGTCCCACCCTCGCCAGAATAGAGCTCCAGAAACGCATCCCCGGCAAGACTGGCATCATCTTGCACTGCTTCCAGCAGCGTTGAAGCTGCCTGACGCCGCATTCACTGGTGCCGTCCAGATAGCCAAGAAGTCCGGCCTCTGGCCAGAAGATCTTCAAGCGCTCTTGACATTCTTCTGCAAAGTTGAAATCTCTCTCCTCCGGGAAAGCATTTCTCATGATTCAGGCAACATCTCGAATCCGAAGCAACAAGTATCCCGGCTGGCCAGTTTGAAGATGTCTGATATATTTCTTCATGGATACATTATGATATATTTCACTTAATTTCGGACATGGTGCGAAGAAGTTCTCAAAAGCAGTTCTGGGAAAACAGTTCGGCATACCAACCAAGTCTTGTGTCCTCTCGAGCCAGCTCTACCAAGCTGCGTAATTCCCCTTCCTGAACCAGTCCGAGGAGCATGTTTAAAGGATGGCTCTCTACACTCTACACTAATTCTACAGATTCTACAGTCGCAAGCTCCAGACAAATCTGGAAGAAGAAGAATAAGAATTTGGGGACTTCGCAGCAGATGCAGCGCTGTCATTTCTTGCCTCTTCGCAAGCTGATTTGCACCGCTGTCTCAACAACGGATAGGTCGGGTAGGTGCTTCCCGCAGCCAGGGCTGCAGCTTCCTGCGATCCGCTGGAAATTCAGATACAGTGCGCAGTGAGAGATCTATTATCTATATATATATATATGATATATATCGTTTTGTTTACATATGTTTAATATGTTGTATGTGTTATAAGTTATATATGTTATATATGTTGTATACGTTATGTAATGTTATGTATGTTACATATGTTATAATATATATATATATATATGTGATATATGTGTATAATGGATATTTGCATAGATATTGCATATAACTTAATCCATGGAGATTTGCAGCTTGATATTCTCCGAAGCTATGATCACAAATCGAAATGAGAAGCAGGGAGTCAAAGAGCCCCAATGATCCAAGTTTCTCATGTGATCATACTGTGACTCCTTGGGGAATCCCACCTGGCCAAGCATTCCCAGAGTGCTGAAGCGCCGGAGCACACCAAGAGCACGTGGGGTCCACATTTCCCATGGCAAATCATAAGACTAGTGACCAATCACAGGATGTCACATCTCCGGGGCATAGGCACACCTTTTCCTGATTTCAGTCGTGAAAGTCATTTGGCATATGGCGTTTTCTGCAGTCCATGGTGGTTTTAGTTTTGAAACCTCGCAATGCTTCTTGTTGTTTACTGCATGGTGTCTCCAAACTACTGGTTCAACTACTGTCAGATTGTCCTACAAGCTTTTGAATCGAGCATTTTCTGTTTGAGTTCCCTTTGTTTCATGCTATCTCTGCTACGTTCTACTATTTGTGCGTCAAAACTTGAGAAAGAAGTTTCTGCAGCATACTCCTGGTCCGAAAGAAACTACAGGGATCAATCGATGTAAGAAGCCATATCAACATGACACTTATGGCACGCATCAAACATATGTGACGTACAAGACAACACATAAAACACCTCAAATCAAAACATTACAACAAAGCGTTGCAAAGCGTTGCAAAGCGTTGCAAAGCGTTGCAAAGCAGCGTCACCAGGAGCATTTTGAAGATCTCCTCGGCCTGGTTCTCGTCAAACACCTGCCGAGCTGTCACACGGCTGCTCCACGTTCCGCTGGTCCAAATTCGCTGGTCTCAATATTTTTAACATGTTAAGCATATGTTGGCTGTGTATGGTTGTGTGTCAAGATGCGACCTGTGCAAACACCTGATAGCAAAGAGAAGTGATAATTAGGTGCAAACCAAAACCAAAAACACATGCACATCACGTGTTGTAGCACCTCTTACGCGTCTTGAACTCTTTGAAACTAAGACTCCAACTGACTCCGGATCACCTGGGCTTCAGGTTTTGCACATGTCCAAAGCTGAGTAAGTTGCTGTTGAAATAAATCAGTGAAACTTGTTCTTCTAGTTTTCACCCAACGGTTTCAATATGACTCAGCCCTGCCGCCTGCCACCCAAGTTTTCGTAGTTTTCCATGCGCATCTTGCATCCAAGGCACCCTGAGTGCTTCGATTCAAGCGCTGAAGAGTTGAGTCGATCCATCGCGATACAAAGGCCTGTTGATCATGAAACAACATGATTTTTCTGAGCGCATTGGTGACATGCTTTTGACATGTTTTGCTATTGATTTCTGAAGTGGTTTGGAAATGCCTCAAAATTGCATATGTCAGTCCTGTGCACAGGTAAGAAGTTTCGCAAAGAAATTTCTTACCCAAGTGACCTTGACTTCGTGGGGAGCAGACGGGTCGCGCAGCCCTTTCAGGGCAGCCTTGCAGGAAGCAGTTGCATCACGAAGCCTTCAATCCACGTTTTTCAGATCCACCCAATGAGATGTTTCTGTCATTTCCGTCATTTCGCTTTTTCTTTCGGGTTTCACTGCCCACCTTGCGGCCCTCATCGATACTGTCCAATGCCCTCTTACGTGCCTTCGTCAGAGGCTGTTGGAAGCTCTTAGCCGGGCAGTCACATGTGTCGCAGTACAGGTAATTTCCGTAACCAGGTAACAAAAAAAAAAATGATCACATCGAACTGCCTAAAGTCTTTCCCCAATGATCATACCCTGTGCCAAAGCTCTCTACCAGTTGCGCCTTTCCAGTGATATTGAGAGCTATCATAGCATCCCATATCCGGGGCAAAAACCTTTGTTCCTGCGTTTGCACAAATTCATCTCACCAAAATTTCACATCAATTCATTGTGAAGTCAACAGAAACTTGATGGACTCTGTGGGTACTGCGTTTCTGAACAGAAACATCTCCTCGAAGGCCCGGTCATGCGCAGTGAGCACTGCTCGTTCGTACTCTTCCGGAGGCCTCAAGCAAAGAAAACACAAATTGCAATTTGTCTTTGGTATTTTGATTCGCAAATCTCAAATACAAAAATTTGATGATTGTTGATGTATATGTACACAACACACGGCCCGTCTTTGATCAAATATTTTCACGTATAAGTAAACATTACACTCTATTATCAGATATGATCATAATTCTGCATGTATCACTGTATCATGTTCAGATGCGTTTGACATGTCACAGCATGTAAAATAGAAAAATAAGTCTGTGTTTCGATATTAATGTTGCGTTCTACTCCGTGAAACATTGTTTTTTGGTCCAAATTGGAATCCAAATATGTTCGAAACAGCTGACAGCGTGAGGTCCCCGGCACTTTTCTCATGATGTTCTCCGGAAAGTATTCCTTGACCGGACCAACCCGCATCGCGACCCGCATTTCTGTATGGCGAATGTGTCTTAATTGATATTAAGTTGACACGGTTTTCAATAGTTATACGGGTGAAAAAACAACGAATGATTCAACACATTCAACTTTCACATGCGGCAAGTCCTTGATTCCGGCGTCAAGAACAAGTAAGAAATCAACTTTGTCCAGCCATGTCCTGTCGAAAATGCGCGACATTCAGCTGATCCCATTTTTATTGTGCATTGGAACCTTGGAATTTGTGGTCAATTTCAGTTGACAAAAAATGTGAGTTTACCCGCCTTGCCTGTCTCCAATTGCCTGGAAGATTGAAGAAAAGGCACAGTCGGCATACTCATTCACGAGGGCCAACCACGACCTTGCTTTGTACCATTGTGTGACCCACATTTTCAAAAATATGGACCAAACATTTTTCCAAAACATTGGTTTCGCCGATTGATTTGTCTCAGAATGTGGCCGTTCCCGAAAATCCAAAGACTTTGCGGCCTTCCGGAAATAATCACCTTGGGTCATTCCACATCGAGTTGGTTGGGCTGCAAACTGCACAAATATATTCAAACAGTCCACCATAGTCCACCTGGTTTCTCTCTTCATTGCAGGAAAGGCGCGAATTCGTTTTACGAGTTTTGTCGGTTCCCATTCCTGTGCCGGAAACCCAACCGCAAAGTTCAAAAACTGCTACAAATCACAGATCTGTTGCGAACCTGCTCCAAATGTTGAACAGGTTCCAGCGCTTCGGAAATAGAAAAAGAGACTTCATCCTGCAACAGTTGAACGAAAGCGGGTACAAATGGATCCATGAAAGACATCCCAACACGTTGAGGTCCTGCATTTCATGGACGGACCATCATCACCACAAGATGCAAGATTGACATGTCCAAGCATGGTTTGAATTAAAAATTCAACATATTGCATCCCCGATACAGATGGGTGGATTTGTATCAAAACATCAGAGTACAATTGTTTTGTGTGTAAACCGTTCGCAAACAGATTTGATTTGTTTGATTGGTAGTTTGAATTTGGTGAAATGATACTTAACAGCTGCGTGCTCTGACAATTTTAGATGCTGAAACGTTTATACATTTTTTCAGGTTTCTTGCAGCATCACATTGGATGACCATTTCCCCCGCCCAAATCCAAATTGAAGGGACTGTTCGCTCCTAAACCGCATGTCATTTGCAATGATATGGAGACATGGCCGCCCAAGAAAAAGTGAACACCCTTGCAAATTAAGATGATGAATCCGGTGAAAACGCTGAACATCCATGCAGGACCGATGGCACCTACAACAACGAAGAGCACGTTTTGTTTTACAGTTACAAAGGCAATGATCAGCAAACCACCAAAGCAAATATTATGAGTGTTTTGTGTTTTCTGCCACCAAGCATTGCATCGTGAATGTTGCATCACCATACGACCAGAATCACGCAAACAATGGCCACGCCACAAACATGAGAATGCCATTGAACGAAAAAAATTAGAAATCAAATTTCCGAGCTGAAGGGAGGGTCACTAGAAAAAACAAAATGCACAAAGACGTCGAAAAGTAACTTTTCCCGAGGTTGTCTGAGCGAAGTGTTCTTCTAAAAGTGGGGAGTCTGCCTTTTTTTTTGCTCGAAGGTAGCGCACTCTGGCACAAGGCCTGTGTCACTAGTTTAAGGAATGAAACTAAGAAAAGAATGAGACAAAAAAAAAATGAAACCGCCCGGCTCTCAGTACCGCATCGAGACGAGATAGCGATCATCAGGAAAGGCCCAGAGATCACGAGGGCACCGCCGAAATGAGTTGGCATATTCGCACCTGCAAAGTCACGTGCCAGCGATACTAGAGGGCAGTCTCGTCATAGAAGAAAGTGCCCAGTATTGCACGAATGATGTCATCCTCATGTCCCAAAACCTCTACAAACTTTACTTGCCAGCTAAAAACCCCAGCAACCACCCACAGGCACTCTGGCCAAGCACTCACTTTTCAATGCGCAGATGAATCCAGGTGGTGCTGGGTGGCAGCCCAGCAGCAGCCCCACCTCACCAGCCCATCTGGGCTATGAGCACATGGGCTCAAACATGCCATCGACGAGTTCTCTCAACTCTTCTTCCACAATCTTTGCAGATTTCTGCCAACATCCTGAATCAAGAGTTTACCTGACAGAAAAAGGCTGCACGTGCCTGTCACAATCCAAATTTCTTTGGCGGTGGGCGGGGGGGAAAAGAAATTCAACCACCAGGCAAGGACAAGCCTACCCACAATACAGCACTATCCAAGTGCACCCAAGCTTGTCAGCTACACACTGACTAGGAACTCAANAAAAGAAATTCAACCACCAGGCAAGGACAAGCCTACCCACAATACAGCACTATCCAAGTGCACCCAAGCTTGTCAGCTACACACTGACTAGGAACTCAAACAAATACAAAATAGTGTAATTCCTTACATGGAGCAATAAACACTACTCCCACTTCTCACAGTCAAGAATCACACTCAGCAACCATCAACCAGAATTAGTCACATACCAATATCCACGGGGCAAGGTAAAGTTAGAGAGAGTTCGATTCTTTAGTGCAAGCCCTCAAGAATGCAGTACNCAACCATCAACCAGAATTAGTCACATACCAATATCCACGGGGCAAGGTAAAGTTAGAGAGAGTTCGATTCTTTAGTGCAAGCCCTCAAGAATGCAGTACCTCTACAAACTTTACTTGCCAGCTAAAAACCCCAGCAACCACCCACAGGCACTCTGGCCAAGCACTCACTTTTCAATGCGCAGATGAATCCAGGTGGGACCACTGCTGGGTGGCAGCCCAGCAGCAGCCCCACCTCACCAGCCCCTTCGCCAGAATTCATCAAGCACCCCTACTGATAAGGTGGTTACCACTCCGTCAAGAAAAGCCACGCCAAGGCTCCTCCAACAACTCTCGAACATTTAGTCGAACACGTCGACCCGGATCAAAGCCTTCTAGGCAATTCCGGCTGAGGTTGTCGGCCCACTGATTTCGAACACCAGCCACATGCTGGGGATCCAAACAAATGCCTAATCTGCAGCAATGAAAGCCCACAGCCTGCAAAACATACGACAACGGCACCTGCATCGACAATTTCTTCCGCAAGCTGGCGGCAGTGCCCATGTTATCACAAAGCTGGTGGAAACGCAGCGTCACACCAGATGGTGGAACCTGACCTGCTGTCCGTCCAACAAGCAAACATAGCTGCGCAACACCTTCAAAGGAGGCAATATCCTGCTGCAAAGTCTCTTTAGCATAGCCAGGAAGGCAAAGATGTTGGGTCTAGCATCTCACTGAACCAGAACACCTTCGACTGCTGCATCGCATCTTCCGAGACAGCCCACCACCCTCCGACACCTGCGTGTTTTCCTGTTGCAAACGCGTCTGCTGCACTCTGAACATGCTCGGGCTCCAATACCCGTAATGGAATGCGAAGTTGGCGTTCAACAGATCTCAAGAAAAGCTGGGCAACCCACGCTGCGGTCCGGTTGCACTGGACATTGGGGCTTGAATAGTTGTAAAAAACACAACTGATCATTCCCTGACGAATACGCGGCGTTTTCAGCGGCTCACTGTCAAGTGATTCAACTGGGCAATTCCAAACAGAATGAAGTTTCCAGCCGTGAAGAACATCGCAATCCCTCAAATCTCGAGAAACATGTAATTTGTTGGTGAGGACCCCAAGAAGAGCACCAAACTGCCCACTAGACAAGGAACGGAACACGCAAGCTGGTTTAAACAACAGATGGTATAAACCCTGCAGCCATGGTTTCAGCCAATATGCCCCACCACAAAACCATACCAACAAGCCAATGCATCGCTCCACCATCTTGCGTGGCACCTTGCGACCAGGTTTGGTCAGTTCCGTCAGCAATCCTACCAGATTCTGTCGCTTGTTCTCTGGAAGCTCCGCAAATCCATCTGCCCAATGAAAAGACCAACCAATCCACGGCTGAAGACCTCCCATGCGTACCTTTTCCCAAGACAGCGGAACCCCCAAGGCGACCAGAAACAAAAGCAGAGTTGCCGACAAAATTGGACAGACTTCACGTGGGAAGAGGGCCAAACCGTCATCGACGTAGATGAACAAACCATGTTGCACCCAAAGAAAGCGATGACAATGTCGGACCAAAAAGGCCCCTACTCGAGAAAACCAGTAGGCCGCCCACCGGCAACCAAAATAACAAGACCTGTAGACGAACCAACGCCCTTGGACCACAAAGCACGACAGGCCCTGTTCAGCAGGAGACACATTGACCAGTTTATGTGCTCCTCTCACATCAAAACTGAGAGCCCCCCATTGTATATCAGGACCAGACAAGGACATGAAGCGCTGGATACTATCAAAAGTTGGTAGGCGCACCTTCTCCTCAATGACGCAATGGTGGTTTGCCCCTGAAACCGTCCCATCCCCAATGAGACGTGGCTTCTTTCCAGGCGGCTGTGCGATACCTAACTTGCCCGCGGCTACGAGATCACCCCAACGCTGTCGCGCTTCCGCTTCCCCTCCAGTCAGTTCATAGGCGTGACCTGCTTCCACGTCCTTAAGCATAAGCTCCAGAGTAAGATCTTCACGGTCTAAACCACTACGCCAAGGCTGTAGATGAACTGATAAATCATCTAATTCAAGACCACCGGCAGGCTTAGACGCCTCCCAAACACCTGAAGCTGGAATTGGAGAAACAACACCTGTGGGAACCCCGCGCTCCAACAATGGAGGAAGTGATGCATCCGTATCCTTGCAACAAGCAGCTAGTGCAGACCACGCCTCAAGCAAAAAGGGTTGATAAGGGCAAATCCTGGATGAACATTCGAATCCCCTGTTCCGCAAAAAGGTTACCAGATCGCGCTGGGCTTGTTGCACTTCCGCAGGAGAAAACAAGCACTCTGCAATCGGACACCTCGAATGGGCTTGGAGCCGCTCCACTGCCCCCCACGAAACAACCAAGGATTGAAAGTGTCTTCGAAGCTCACGCAGCACATCTGAATCAGCACGTGGAATTAGCCAATCTGCAGAAGAAGCGCAACCTCCCCCGTCAGCAATGGGGAATGGCGCAACCATGGATGCCGGCACAGCGCGGGGCGAAGGGGCTACCGCCTCATGGGGCGTCAACGGAGGCGACACGCAAGATTCATTGCAAATTTCCACTGCCACACTTTCTGCTGGGCCGGGAGATAGTCATTCCACGGCACCATGATCAAATTTACAGGCATCACCAAAGGAGCACTTGCCATGCTGTTTGAAAGCGAAACAAGGGGGCTTTGCTTTCGTATGTGGGGCCTCGGACAATTTTCCTTTCCCGTGCCTGCCCCGCGGTTTCTTGGGATCATCCAGTGGCTGCGGCAAGCTGCGCTTGGGTTTTCTAGCGCTGATCACCGATTCGGGGCCAACTAGCTTGGGCTTAGGTTGCAACCACATTTGTAAGCTATGGCGCACCACCACCACTTCATGAAGAGCTGAATCTAACTGGAACCCATCACTCAGCAAGGCATTGAGTTGACGGCACAGTTCGCCATCTGCGAGCTCGGCTTCAGCCAACGTGGGAGATCGGAGGCCCAGCGATCCCAAACCAGGAGCTGCATACAACCCCATGAATGCTTGCACCAATCGCCGACCTGCGCCAAGGTGGCACCACCCCACCAGCGCCCATGCCACAGAACGTAACAAGAGCAAGCGCTGAACACCATAGTGGGAAGGCGACGGGTCTTGCTCCAATGCATTGACATGGCCCGCCGCATCAGCCAGCACATCAAGAAAGGTCTTCTCCTTGCTACCGCCTTGTTTGGCGCGATCCGCCTGTGCTTCACTAAGAATCTGCCGCCATGGAATGAAACGGAGCTCATTTGAAGCTTTTTGCGCGAAGACCATCTGAACCAACGCCTTGCAAGGTCTAGTATCTCCCACAATAACTTCTGCTGGGTAATTTTTGGCGAAATCGGACCACAATTTCTGCAGGGTGTCACTCGTGAGACGCGGGCCAACATCTAAGCCAAACAAACTGGAAGGCGCCTTGGCAGGAGCTGCCGGTGCTGCCACAATGGCAGGGCCATCACAGATCGCGCGGCACTCATGCAAGAGTCTGCGCAAACACCCAGCTTCCACAGATTGAAGTTTTGACGCCGCTGCGGTCAAGTCTACCTGTGCTGCATCCAAAATTGCAACGAAAGTCTCTTCGGAGCTTTCTTTCAAGGGCCAAAAGAATTTGGCCGGGGTTGTAAAGCCACGAGACTCCAAAACTTTCACAATTGGATCCATTACCCCAATCTTGGAGCACAAGGACTGGAAGGTCTCTTTGGAATCCATCGCTGCCATCAGCAAAACACAACAAACGAAAATCCGAATCAAGCGAGAGCAATCTCTTGCAATCACCAATCACACACAGTCTGGCTAACTAACAATGGGCAAGACGGTCGAACACATTTGCCGATGTAACATACTAGAACGCATGAAACAAAACACTTGTAAGAAAGACTCATCTTTCACTTAGGCGCCATACACTAACCTGCATCCGCCATGAATGCGCCATACAACCTGCGCCACCCGGACGCCCCCCAAGAGCACACCACGGCTCACCCTGCGCCACTCGGACGCAACCCAAGAGCACACCACGGCTCAACCTGCGCCACTCGGACGCAACCCAGGAGCACACCACGGCTCCCTGCGCCACTCGGACGCACCCCAATGAGCACACCACGGCTCAACCTGCGCCACCCCGACGCAACCCAAAAACCATACCAGTGCAAAACCATGCGTTCGATTTTAATGACCACATCACGGCCGCATCCTGTCACTCGGACACTGTATGATAACACAACCGACGCCACCTAGGCGTATCGGTGCAAAACTACCATTATTTGCACAAGTTCTCAAAATCACACACAAATGTGGACATGGCCACAGAACCATCACACCGCAGCTGCACAAGCAGGATGAGCACAAGGCAAATAAATTTCTTCACTGTCTGCTGGGTTGGAATGCCTTATTTTTCCCAACCCAAAAACCGTTGGACCCCAAACATAAGTTCGCGCCAGTAAACTCGAAACTCGCCCGTAAAAATTTCGCCAAATACATCTTTCGAGAAATCGTTCGCACAAAATAAAAACGAAAAACGCACTGACAACAGCATCACTGAGTTGAAACACTGAGTTGAAACACACCACACTTTTTTCTCCTAAGCAGATGGGGAATCTCTGACCGCCGCTTTCGGGGAGCGAAACACAACGCGAACATCAATATGTACAAGTGGCCTGCCACAAGGAGTCGCGTATAGTGAAAAACCAAAGACGGGTTCCGCTTTCGGAAAAAAGAAGGTATTCCTGCTCTCAGGAAAAAACATTAGCTGGGTGGGAGGGGGGCTCAAACAAAACTACCACTACCGAAAGTGGGAACCCGCCCACCCAACCCTCTTGAAATGATCGTGGCCACACGAACAAACTTGCGCAAACATGCCACAGAACCTGACACCTCGAATTTGTGCCTTCACAAACACAAACACACAAAGGTTTGAAAAACCTCGGTTTAAAAACAAAGCAACAGAGTTAAGGTGTTGTTTTGAAAAATTCACAACAGGTTCGGGACATGCATTCATGTCCAGCACACGCGCACACGCGAGGCAGAACCCGGCTACAACACCAGAACCCGAATGCTCAAACGCGAGCGAGGAAGACCTACGCGAAGGAAAGAGGGGAACCAACTAGAAGCTGCTCTCAGCTTCTTTTTAGGGAGAGGAAAAATAAAGTTACATCAGCTCGCTGAGTCGCAACATACTTCCCACCTCGGTGGGCGAAGAACCTGTCGCGGCGCACAAGCTCGAGCAAACTCATCAGTCCCAAGGCAAATTGCTGCATGATAAAAACATGTGGAAGTATTTACCATAAAAACTCCTGCTGTCAGAGGCCGCATCGAAACCTCAACCACAGAAGCCTCCTCAGACTCAGAATCACTTGACATAGACGAAGAAGAACTTGACTCCGAATCATCTTCAGTTTCTGAACCATTGTCCTCATTGCACACAGCCTGGCACGCGGGCACTTGCAAACCGTTAGGTATCCAAGATAACTGTGGTAGGGGCTGCGCAGGCGCTGTTTCCGGGGCAGGTGGCGATGATCCCCTACCTTGGGGTGTAAGGGGAACCCAACCCAAGCGAACGTGGCGTAGAACATGCAGCTGCGCCCGCAAGGCCGGTAACACATCATCGCGGCTGTATTTGTTCGCCATCTTTGTTCCAGAGTCCCTTCCGCGATGGTGACCCCACAGCCGGCGCTGCACGTGGTCGACCTCAAGCTGCAGAGCCCAAGATAAGCCAGTCGTCTTCAGACTATGCAGTGTGTAGTTGCATGCTTGCTCAGGCAACACACCCCCAACAGAAACCAGAAGCTTGCGAAAAAGACCCAGTGCATAAGCAAAGTTTGCGCGTGAGCCCCCAGGGCCAGCAAGAAGGAAATCACATAGTCGCATAGCATTGCAAAGTTGGCGCACGCCATCGTCCCAAGCAGCATAGAGACCAAGGGTCAACAGACCAAACCGCATACCAACCCGAGAAGTTTTTGTGCGGTAGCAGCGTCCCCTCACAATCCCGCGCTCGAGATAGATGGAGCTCACGTCAATTCTTTGTATATCACTGAAACGCAGAGCGCCCCATACCATCAGCAAAAAGACTACCAGAGCTAAAGTATCTTGAGTCACCGACGTAGCTAAATCTTCATGGACTTGCGCTTCAAAGGCAGCAACTACAAACAGCGGCAGGGGAAGAGCTTCTTTGCAAGGTAGTCCTGTGGCTGAAGGTTCACACCAAGCTAGAATCACTGGGTGCGCCAGCGTGTCGAGCCAAGCTTTCCACCCCATGAGCGAAGCAACAAACTTCAAAGAACAAAGGGAAGCCTTTGCACCGCCCAAGCACTTACCGTTGGCCACCAATGCCTGAATAAAAGCAACCAAATCAATCAAAGGAGGGTCATACACCGGCCACTCATGATGTAGCGCAAATTGACTCCAAAGCCGCCAGCTTGGCAAATGGCGGCGCAAAGTTGAAGCAGCCTTCTGACGCAGTACTCTGTCCAAGGACGACTTCGCCAAGAAGCCTAGTTCCGCGAAAGCAGGAGCCTGGGGAATGAACGGCGACAAAAGTGAGATCCACGCATCAGACCACTTCTGAAGTTCCAACTGCTCTGCGTCACGGCCTGAACCAACCCCAATGATAGGACCAACTGGCGAAGAACCAAATCCCTGCACAACTCCGCGCTCAACTGCAGTAACTCCTCCGTGGGACACAACAACATCTGATAATTTCGGCCAAGAAGACCAAGTGTCCGGCTTTACACCAATCACAGGAGCTGCCAGGCCCGAGCCTTGCTGGCTCACAACAGCGCGGGGAGGGCCAGGACAAGGTGGCGCGGCTCCAGCACGAACATAATAAGGACCCAAGCCCACCTGATGTCGCTCACGCAACATGGCAGCAAAATACAAGAAAAAAGAAATTCAACCACCAGGCAAGGACAAGCCTACCCACAATACAGCACTATCCAAGTGCACCCAAGCTTGTCAGCTACACACTGACTAGGAACTCAANNNCAACCATCAACCAGAATTAGTCACATACCAATATCCACGGGGCAAGGTAAAGTTAGAGAGAGTTCGATTCTTTAGTGCAAGCCCTCAAGAATGCAGTACTTCCGTCTCAGAATGACTCCCGCAACCAAAGGCGGGAGAGAGACGAACTCGGCAATATTCAAATAGAGCCCCGGTCAAGTCGCATAGTTAACTAATATTGATGAAAACGTCAGTATCCCCGGTCATCTCATCCGGTATCGAGAGCGGCAGAGTCATTTGAAAAGTGTAAATTGGATCGCAATGTCGACCCATACCAGAAGCACCAATCTGCGCCATTCCCAATGGCCAGTACTTTGGTATAGTACCTATGGAACCATAAACTCCACCCCCCCCCAGGGGGGGTGGGGTTCCGGTGCGATAGTATTGAAAATTGTAGGCCGTACATGTTCTCTCTGCATAAGACTCTACTGAAGCCGAGTAGAGGGAGGATCCACTCACCGAGCTACCCTAGGGAGCCCTAGATGATCTCCTCACCCTTACTTTGGCTATCAGAAGACTTTCTTGCTCTTACGCAGTCTTGTGGTCCCCATTTTCAGTCTTTTTGTTTCTGGGAACATGGGGCTGTAGTCCAATAGCCAAAAGCATCCAGCTATGAGCATTCTTCATACTTTCTTTTGTCTGTTAAGTTGTGGTGATGGTGTTAGGTTATGTTGCATGGTAGGCCTGACTCATCCCTGGGCGCGCTTGTCGCTCTTCCGGAGAGGCCTCAATGAGGTTTTGGTATATGCCACCCCGCCTCCGGGCAGTGAGGCATGGTTATTTATGTTCTGTCTTTGGTTCACATTCTGCTTGGTTCATGCTTGGTTCATTACTCGCATGTTTCCACTAGGCAGTGTTTTGATGTGGCCTCAAGAGCTGATTTGAGATCAATTCTTGGGGCTCAGCTTAGAACCTTGCCTTTGGCTACTACTTCCTGGTTTGTTTCGCACACCAAAGAGAACTGATTCTGGAAATTCCAGAGGAAGTCCTGCTGGTACAGACGACGTGATTTGGGCTTTCACGATCCTCCTTATGTCGTACTGACCACTATCTTTCTCTCGGTAGTTATATGTGCCACCCCGCCTCCGAGCAGTGAGGCATGGTATCATCTGTTCCATTTTTCACTTTATTCAAATTTTGAATGATTCACTCCTAAGAATTTTAGCCAATACTACCTTGAGCCAAGGCTGCAAGCCTTGTCTTGGGCTGCTAATTTCAGGGTTGTTTCGCTCACCGCGAAGAACTGATTCTGGAGACTCCAGAAGTAGTTCTTGAGGTGTAGACAAGGTGGTTTGGGCTTTCGGAGTCCTTCTTCTTTCCTCCGGTAGTGGCAGGCCACCATGTTCAAACATAGTGGGGCGGCTGGCAACCGAAAATTGAGCCCCAGAAGTCCAGGGCGCAGCCATCGTTGTCAGACGCACCAAAATGAAGGCTTTATGTTTTGTGCGAAGTTATGCTTCTGTCGGTAGTATTATATGCCACCCCGCCTCCGGGCAGTGAGGNTGAAGGCTTTATGTTTTGTGCGAAGTTATGCTTCTGTCGGTAGTATTATATGCCACCCCGCCTCCGGGCAGTGAGGCAAGGTTATTCGGCAAAGTCATTCGATTTTCGGATAGGTATACTCCATGGCTACCTAAGGTGCACTTTGGCACGGAGCTAAACGGCCCTGGCAGTTGTTCTACTTACAAACCAACAGCAACCCACCAACAAAACCACCACAAACAAAACCCGCACAAGACAACAAGTACCAAAACCCAGTCAACAGGGTGAGAGAGCAGGGGAGAGCAGGGGCAACGCAAGTAGGAGGGGAAGAGGAGATTAGATCAGGAGGAATAAGTGTTAGACAGGAACAAGAGAGGGATAGGCAGATCCCGGATAGGGAGGTATCAAGTGGCGCCACCATGGATGATATGACTCATGCGGGTGAAGCACAAATTGATTTTACATGTTCTCTCGAGCCCCATTGTTACAACCAATTTCAGCACCAAATTAAAAGTAGGGAGTCTGCCATACATCTTCACATACCCACATCTTCACATACTCACATCTTCACATCTTCACATCTTCACATCTTCACATCTTCACATCTTCACATCTTCACATCTTCACATCCTCTCTTTCTCTCTCTCTCTCTCTCTCTCTCTCTCTCGCTCTCTCTTTCGCACTCTTTCGCTCTCTCTCTCTCTCTCTCTCTTTCTCCCTCTCTCTCTCCTTGTCTCTCTCTCTCCCTCTCTCTCGCTCTCTCTCTCTCTCTCTCTTTCTCCCTCGCTCTCTCCTTTTCTCTCTCTCTCCCTCTCCCTCTCTCTCTCTCTCTCTCTCTCTATTTCCTCATCTCTCTCTTTCTTTTTCTTTTCTCTCTATCAGCCGCAGGCAGTGCCGACGGAGCTCTGTAGTTAGGGTCAGGTTCCTTAATCTTCACCAAATTACCTGGAACTCCATTCAAGCCTCTCATCAACCCTGACATTTCTTGATAGCTGCCATTCGCAGCGATGGCAGGTTTGCTGGACTCTGAAGCCCAATTTGTTCAGAGGACGTCAGATTTGAAGCTCTCTGAAGATGTGAAGCGTGGATTGAAGAGCAATGGACTCCAAACATTCGGAACATATGCGTCCACAGACAGCCGGGCAAAACAAAGTTGACCGGGGCATTTGAATTGTGCCACCACGAACATTTTGCCAGGTGCAAGCATTGCTGATTTGGCAGGTGCAAAACGTTTGTTATTCGAGGCGCAAACGATGGCTGCAGTCATTGCAGGATGCTGTGAGCACGCGAGACACTACAGCCATTAAAAAGGTGCCTACAGCTGAGAGAGAGGCAAAAATGAGTGCGTTGCGTAGAAAGCTGATAGGTCTTTTGGAAGGTCCTTTTTTCCGGAACCAGGTCATTCTTTGCTTAAACAGTTTGCCTGCATCTTGTGGAAAACTGGCTGGGTTCAAAACTGTAGGTTCCCGCAACTGGCATTTGGCTCCTGTGAGAAACCCGTATGTCATCCTCATGCACCGCATTAGGTGGCATCGCATCCAGCGACACTTCAGCAGCTTCTGTCATCGGAACTGGTGGAATGTATAAATTAGAAATACAAGGCTTACGCTCTTCGGCTTCAAGAAATCTCAAACTTTTTAGTTTGAGCTTTGCTTTGAAAAATGTTTGGAGAAACTTCAAACTGACGGCTTGACTGCGATTGATTGGGTTCCTCTGCATATCTATTTCATGTTTCACTCAAAGGCCCCGACTCTGCATTGTTTGAGGCTTGTCGAGGTTGGGTCGGGTGGGGTGGGTTGGGGTTGGGGTTCAACCCTAACCCACAACTATGGGGGTCTCAGGCGGGGGGGGNGTTGTAACTAATTCCGGAACTAGTTAGCAACTAGTTATAACCAACTCTCCAACTAGTTGCAACTAGTTACAACTAACTCTCTAACCCTGGGCCCGGGGCTAGGGTTACAACTAGTTACAACTAACTCTCTAACCCTGGGCCCGGGGCCAGGGTTAC
>BGPT01001381.1:13223-30221 GCA_003297045.1 Symbiodinium sp. clade C Y103
GACCACATGGCCTCTTCAATCCCATTGACTGAGTTGAAGTCTAATCCATGATTGGCCTTAAGCAGTGATTTCAGACTTTTACCGTTTGTAAGCCATGAACGCACTTCAGACCACATGATGGCCTCTTCAATCCCATTGACTGAGTTGAAGTCTAATCCATGATTGGCCCTAAGCAGTGTTTCACACTCTACAGTTTGTAAGTCATGAATGACCTTGAGCAGTGCTTAAGACCATATGTTTTCTGCAATCCCGGTTGTGTTTCCCAACCCCGGTTAGGAAGAAAAAATCTTAAAATTAATTGTTTCCAACTTTTGGCTTGAGCCAAACCCTTACTTAATTAAAAAAAATCAAAAAATTAAAAAAAAATAACCATGCTTATTTTTTTAACTTTTTTTATTTTTTTTAATTATTTTGCGACACTCCCACACTCAATTAAAAAAAATAAAAAAAATTAAAAAAATAACCATGCTTATTTTTTTAATTTTTTTATTTTTTTTTAATTATTTTGTGACACTCCCACACTCAATTAAAAAAAATAAAAAATTAAAAAATAACCATGTTTTGAAATTATTTTGCGACACTCCCACACTCAATTAAAAAAAAATAAAAAATCAAAAAAAAAATAAAAAAATAAAAAATTAATTGTTTCCAACTTTTGGCTTGAGCCAAACCCTTACTCAATTAAAAAATTAAAAAATTAATTGTTTCCAACTTTTGGCTTGAGCCAAAACCTTACTTCATTAAAAAAATTACAAAACGCTAAGGTTTCGAAAACGCACGTTTATAGTAGATTTAACCACTGGAACTTACTTTTAGCCTTGAAAACCTCTAGTGACGAGCCATGAACGGGGGGGACATACCCAAAATGTAAAAGGCATTTTAAACGTCGTTTGGGGGGGGGACGTTCTACATGTAATGAGGCAATTATCGAAATTTTGACCTTAATAATGTAACGATTACATTTTCAGGTACCCTGGGTTTTTTGGGTGGTACCTCAACATGTAACGGTTACATTTAAAAAAAGGAAAATGTAACAAATGCAAACAAAAATGTAACATGATGACATAAAGGTCTTCAAATAGCTGCAGAATTGCATAAAATTAAAAAATGTAATCTGAAAGTTTGTAGGACCCCTATATGCAAGGAAACCTTCATAAATTCTACATTTTTTTATCATTTCAACATGTAGTATAGAGGTAGTTGAGGTACATAATCTCTTGCAAATTTTGGGGAAATCTTTGAATCTCAAAAAAATGTAATTTGATATGCGGAAGGTCATAAAAACATATACCTGAGGTCCATAATTCCTTGCAGAAAGTCCTCATACAAGACAACAAAAGACACAATAAACTCATGTAGCCGTCATATAACTGAGGTCATAATTGCAACTATATGACCTCAAACGTACCTCAAACGTATCTCAATTGTACCTCAAATGTACCTCTACGATCCTCTACGTATGCTTACATTCAAGATATAGTTGAAATCTACCTGAAATCAATTACATCCGTACCTGAAACCACAAACATGAGCTTATTATATCTTTTACTGTCTTGTTTGAGCACCTTCTGCAAGGAATTATGGACCTTAGGTATACGATGGCTACATGTGTTTATTGTATCTTTTACTGTCTTATTTGAGGACTTTCTGCAAGGAATTATGGACCTTAGGTATACGATGGCTACATGCGTTTATTGTATTTTTTATTGTCTTATTTGAAGCCTTTCTGCAAGGACATTACCTTCGGACATTACCTTCGGACAGTTTTGCGGACATTTGGCAATTATGACCTTCCCCCCCCCTCTCCGCCCCTGGGAAAGTGGGGGGGGGGGCGACGCACGGAATCTACGGACATTACTCTCCGAAATTCCCCCCCCCCCCGCTGCTAAAATGTAATCTGTTCGGAGGACCTAGGGGGTCCTTCCGTTTCCCGTAAAAAGATTTTGAAACAGGGGGGGGGGGGGTCTGAGAAATTGCCCGTTACATTTCGGGTACGTCCCCCCCAAAATGGCCACTAAAGGGGCGGTGATGATATAATTGCTTTCCGTAATTCCATTGCCTGTTTCAAACTTCAGTGGATCTACTGGGCTCAAACATTGTTGAATGACACTTTCGGACAACCCTTGCTCACGCAGTGCACGGATGGATGCTAATGATCGGCTGGCGCCTGAGTCTGCAATCCGGTCCAAGGTTGTTGTGTCCTTGGCATTCCAACTGGCGGATGCTAAACATGCTGATTCTACCGGTCTCTGTACTACTACTGGCAAACCAATGGGACCAGGATGTGGCGATGAGGCCAAACACTCACCAAGCTTTGCCGTTTCCACATGCGATCTTTGATCTACTGATGTCCCTAGGTTCCCAACCGCAGTCAACATTGTCAATGCATTTTGCAAGGAAGGAGTGCCAGACGAAGGGTGGCTCCAACGAATGACATTGGACATTACAGACGATGGTGGCAACGTTTGCTTTTGCTGGTGCAGCTTTTGTTGCTGCCACTGCCTTTGGCTTTGGCTGAGCTGCTTGATCCCCGTGTCCCCGTGTGAAAACGGACAGCTGTCGCCCCAATTGCAAGCACCCTTAGGATAAAACAAAGACGGAACTGTCGATTTCGGATTAGGCTTTGCCTTTGGTGGCGGATCAATATGCTGGGCTTCGCCCTTTTGTTGTGGTGGAGGAGCCTTTGGCCCGTCCCCCTTTGCGCCCTTTCCTTGACCTTTCTGACCCTTTGGGCCTTCTTTTGTCTTTGGCGCTTTGCTCTGTGGAAGTACTGCATTGCTGACTCTTCATTCTTTCGATGTTGCGGATTTGAGGCCGGATCTTCAAGTGCTGCATTGGCGCGACCACCTTTACCACCCTTTGGGCTATCTTTGGCTTGGAAGTCGGAGCTAATCCTCATCGGATGGATTCTCAATTTGCATCTTCTCGCATTTCCCAGAGGGCTGCCTTCAATTTTTCAAACAACCAATCAAAGGAACGACGATGCGAATTAGGTGATGAATTCTTTGATTCTATTTACATGTCTTTGAAGTACCTTGCGCTTCTTCAACCTACCAAACAACCAGGTGAACTTTGTTCGTTCTGACGCTGGTGATCAAACGGTATGGCATTCAGGACATATTCGATCTTTCTACAAAAGCCTTCAACCCATTATACCCATGGTTCTCTACATCTAACTCAAGCAAAGACCTTTCTGTGAGGCTTGCACCCCTTGGCAAGTCAAGCCGGAACTGTTGCGCGAGAATCCAGAGCATGTACCTGCCTTTGGGACTCTTGCCTGACATCTGACACTTCTCAATATATCTCTGGTAAGCCGTTCCGATTTTGGATTTGAGATGCTTGGGGTCTGCAAGCAATGATGCCATGTGTGCGTCAAGCCGCGGCAGCATACCAGAAGACTCCATGTTTTCACCTGTCTCTGATGGATTGAACGCTTCCCCTAGCCATGACAAAACAATGTCTTCACCTGTTTGGTCAATTGCGCAAGCCTTGGTCAGGAAACTGCTTTTCCAACCCGGAAATTGCGCAGCACTGGCTGGGAGGTGGTCTATTTTGCTGGGTGTAATTTTTTTGGGCGACAGACATCTCTTTCTGTTAAAACTAGCTGAAGCTCTGCAATCGGTAATATCAAACAGTATGCTCCTCGCGTTGAATTTCCACTTGTTCTGCTTAGAATGCAATAGTTTTGGGCAGTTCATCAATCCTACCCTCTGCATGGACAAGTTGTTGAGGGATTCTTGATCATCAGCATGAACCTTTGAGCTACACCCTGAACTTCTTCCATTTCCCTCCTATGTCGATCTTTCATGTCACTAACAAGGCTATTGGCTTGGGACTCAAGGGAACGTGCGTAGGATTGTGCTTCAACAACGGATTGTGCATGCGATCGGCTGCCGTCACTTCTGCTTGGGCTTGGATTGAATTGAACGGACGTATGTTGTAGTTTCATTAATTGCATTTTGCACTTGCATTTGTGCTGCATTCACTTTGGCACTAGTTTGGGAAATTATCTCTGCTTCTCTGTTCAAGACAGCTTGCAGATCAACCCCAACATTACGTTGATTTGCCTCTGATCAACAAAAGATGTTTGCTCATAATTATGTGTCTCAGTCTGGTGAACAGACCTTTGGTCATGGATATGCAACTGCTGACTTGATGATCGAGATGGCAAAACTGCACCTGGACCTCTGCGAGATGGTGGGCCAGATGGCGGTCTAGACGTTGAGCTTCGTCCACTGCTGCTTCGGGAGCTAACCTCCCCAGACTAGCAGTACTCTTATTAATCACATGAAGAGCGCGGCTCTGGTGGACCGGTTCTGGGCTGGACGTAGAAACCTGCAAGGTTCCCGAGCTGTCACCCTGTCCTGACGTGTCCATCGGATTAGCGGTCTCTTCTAAGTGACTTGTGATCTCTCTGCATTTGGGCATGGCACTGGTGTGAACTCCTAAATCTTGTTGAAGAATTGGTATTGCGCAGAATCTTCAAATTCTTGTCTACATTTAGTCTCTTCACCAACAGATATAGATCCTTTGTGAGAGATAAGGGCGTAGATGGGCTTCTCTACACTTATACTCCTCACCAACAGATATAGATCCGTTGTGAGAGATAAGGGCGTAGGTGGGCTTAGGCAGACTGCGTGCTTAGCAACACTCAAATCACTGAGACAGCAGAAAAGGCTCCACTGTCAAGGATAAGGGTGCAATGCAGCGATAGCTTTCCAGAGACTATCAGATATAGATCCGATACCAATGGAAGCAGGAAGGTGCTTGGGTGCATAATGTGTCAAAGGACTATGGCCATTGACTACAAAGGCTATTCGAATATGGATGACACACAGGCTTTGGCTCAGAGCCTATATGTGCTTGGGATGCACTACTCGGAAGAGGCTGTCAACCAATTAACTCGAGGGACAGCCAACCCTGCAAGTCAATATGCGCTGTTGCTGGGTGGAAGACACGTGCAACACCAGCGTGGCCCTTGAGCCAAAAGTCGGGCAGACCCAAAATGAGTTCACTCAACTGAAGAGACATCCATGTATGAGAGGGTGGTTTTACCTGTGTTTTCTCAACTTGTATTGTGTTTATACATATCATTTGTACTGTATAATTTCAACTCTGGCAGGAAAACCGTTCGCCTGGTGGCAACCCAACCTTGGGAACAAAACCAGATCTTAGAGTGAGATCACTTCCCCAATTTCCACCGAAAAGCTTGGGATCTGTTTTGAGGGCGGGAACCATCAGCTCTAGGCATCCCGTCATTGGCCACCAGGCCACCAACTGGCCGCCCTCTCCTTGAAACTGGCCATTTCGTGGAAGCTGACCGAATATGTTGCGGTGGTCGGCCAAAAGTAAATGACATCCTTGGAAGATGTCCCACTGGGAAGAACGCTGAAACAAAGCGAAAGCTGCGCAGAGATGCAGTCTCTCAGTTGTCAAAGGATCGGCAAAGGTCAATCATAAACGCTCTATGTACATTCTACAGACATATATCCATGTAGTCGTATGTTCAGATGCGTGTACTATGTGTATATACAGGTGTTTACACATATTATACATATATAACATATACATATATATATATATATTTATATTTATATTTATATTTATTTGTTTGTTTATATTTTTATTTATTTATTTATTTTTATATTTATATTTATTTATTTACTTATTTATTTATATTTAAGTTCGTCCATACACAACGTGGTACACCTTGAAACCATGAGTTCCATCCCCACCTCATCGTTGTCTCATCTCAAACATTTTTAAGCACCCTAGCTAGGATAGGTCCGGCTCATCACGTGCCACCAAGTCTCCATCACGATATCCCACAATGAAGTAACAACGATGAAAGTGTCCAAAACCGCCCACATCCAATCCTAGGTGATGGCGTAAACAAAGTGGAAGGAAGCGTATGAAATCTCTGACTTCCGGGAAAAAAGTCAATGGTACGGTCAAAAGACAACTACGTGGAAAAAGTGCAGAACCTTAATGTAATTTATCATGATTAGTCCATCTCTCTGTCAAATTTGAAGGACAAATATCCGCAAACTAGACAGTCATTTCACCTCGCACCAAGTTTCTTCTGAGCAGAAGAAGCCCATGCCTGCGACGGGCTTACATACGGGATTTGATCAAAATTCCTTTATCCCGGAACGGCCATTCTTCAAGAATATAAAGTTCACTTTCGCGAAAGTTTCGCGATCTCCATGTCTATCTTTCGCGGAACCCATGTTGGGCAATGATGCCTCTTATGAAGATGATGAAGATTCATTCATCAAATGCCAAATCACGCCAAATTATCACGGATCACTTCTTGATAGCCTTGTGATGCCTTGTGAACATGCAGCTAGCATTCTCGGGACAGATTCAGCCTTGCTGGTTACTTTTTTTTGCACGGCTTCCTGGGCCACCCCCCTCAAAATACATTTTGACTTTCGCCCGCTCCTTCGCAAAACTTTCGCGGAACTTTCGCGAAAATATCCCTATCTGCGGACCCCAGCCATCAGCAGGGTTCGCATCAGAGGAAAAAGCTTAAAAGCAAACACCAGGGGCCTTGGTGTTTGGCTCTCGCAAGGCCTCACTTTTGGAAGCTTGGCTGCTGCGTTTGGAGCTTGCTTCTTGGGATTTCAGAAAGCAACGTTAGGCAGTAGCAGTGGCGGTTCAAGGATGTGCTTCAGGACCATGATACTTGGCTGTGTCGAAGCCTCACCTTTGGAAGCTCGGCTGCTACCTATGTGAACTGAACCACCCTTCTCCTGCCGGACCCCCGGGCGACAGGGGGTGGTAGCCCTTTACAAGTTGATATGTATACAATGATGAAATACAATGATTCATAATATCCAACTTTCGCAAAACTTTCGAAAATAAAAAATTACTTTCACGAACTCGAAAAAACTTTGCGAGGGTTTCCAACATAACACGAACGGCTTTCGCAATTTAAACTCTTTACAAGGACCTTTAGATCAATTACCACGCGTTACCCGGCTGGTTGAGCTGAAGTGGAGTGATTAACCAACCAAAATTGTGGATGTAGAAACCAGAAATCATTGACTACACATCATCTGGTTGGTGATTAAGCAAGGTTAAGCATGATTAGAATCAACTGGGCTCATCAACGGTTCATTGCATCTGTGGGACGAAAAAGAGAGAGAGAGAGAGGGAGAGAGAGAGAGAGAGAGTATTCAAAATTGCCTAAAGGGTTGGTCATCTGGACAATCCTAGAAGTTAGGCATAGAAATCCATAGACTGCATGGAAAGACAGAGGGCCACACGCTCCAAAGTCCAAGGTTTCGTGAAGGCAACGGATGATCCGCTGGAAACATGCCCGGTAAAGTTCACTAGAGCGATCCAGCCAGGGCAAGTGTTCCTAATGTCCCCTATTTTCCACGGCCATCTTGAAGATTTGGGCCAAATGCAACCACCCGTCACGCAGCCCACCTTGTGCTGCCAAGCGGATGGCAAGCTCAAGCAGGAAGAGGAAGGTAAAGACATAATTCACAATGTGCCAGCTAGACCGGTCTCCCTGTGGCCACATCGTGGGGAGATTCCAGCATCGACAAAAATGCCACCAGCAGACACGAAATCAGGAGAGAAATCTCAACGAAATGAGGGACAAGCAAAAATGGAAAGTGATTGAGCAACCAGTCCGCAGCTGTGTCCCAGTGTTTTGTTTCTTCACTCCTGGCCTCGGGATACTCAATGGAACTCTGCACATCAATTCCAATAAATACCTGGCGTTGGGCGCCTGCGCTTGGTCGAACAACTGCACTGCTGAAAGTTCAGCCCAAAAAGCAGGCAAGCATTTTTTCCACCGTAAAGTATGAAAACAAAATGCAGCCCACGAACCCGAATGCTCACACGAACCTTCTTGACACTCCTGACATGACACTCTTGGGAAGACACTCCTGGGAGACACTCTTGGGAGACNAATGCAGCCCACGAACCCGAATGCTCACACGAACCTTCTTGACACTCCTGACATGACACTCTTGGGAAGACACTCCTGGGAGACACTCTTGGGAGACACACTTGGCATGACACTCCTGGGAGGCACTCTTGAGAAGACAACCTTGGGAGACACTCTTGGGAGACACTCTTGGGAGACACTCTTGGCATGACACTCTTGGCATGACATTCTTGGGAAGACACTCTTGAGAAGACACTCTTGGCATGACATTCTTGGGAAGACACTCTTGAGAAGACACTCTTGGCATGACACTCTTGGCATGACACTCTTGGCATGACACTCTTGGAAAAACACTCCTGGGAGACAATCTTGGGAGGCACTCTTGGCATGACACTCTTGGGCGGACACTCTTGGGAAGACACTCTTGGGAGACACTCTTGGCATGACACTCTTGGGAAGACACTCTTGGGAGATACTCCTGGCATGAAACTCTTGGAAGACANGGAGACACTCTTGGCATGACACTCTTGGGAAGACACTCTTGGGAGATACTCCTGGCATGAAACTCTTGGAAGACACTCCTGGGAGACACACTTGGGAGATACTCTTGGGAAGACACTCTTGGGAGACACTCTTGGGAAGAAACTCTTGGCATGACACTCTTGGAAAGACACTCCTGGGAGACACTCTTGAGAAGACACTNAGACACTCTTGGGAAGAAACTCTTGGCATGACACTCTTGGAAAGACACTCCTGGGAGACACTCTTGAGAAGACACTCTTGGGAGACACTCTTGGCATGAACTCTGGGGAAGATATCCTGGGAGACACTCTTGACATGACACTCTTGCGAAGACGCTCTTGGGAGACACTCCTGGCATGACACTCTTGGAAGACATTCCTGGGAAGATACTCTTGGGAGACACTCTTGGCATGACACTCTTGGAAAGACACTCCTGGGAAGACACTCTTGAGAAGACACTCTTGGGAGACACTCTTGGCATGACACTCTTGGCATGACACTCTTAGCATGACACTCTTGGGAAGACACTCTTGGGAAGAAAGTCTTGGCATGACACTCTTGGGAGACACTCTTGAGAAGACACGCTTGGGAGACACTCTTGGAATGACACTCTTGGTAGACACTCTTGGCATGACAGTCTTGGCATGACATTCTTGGGAACTTGAGAAGACACTCTTGGCATGACACTCTTGCGAAGACACTCTTGGCATGACACTCTTGGCATGACACTCTTGGAAAAACACTCCTGGGAGACACTCTTGGGAGACACTCTTGGCATGACACTCTTGGGAGACACTCTTGGGAAGAAACTCTTGGGAAGACATTCTTGGGAGACACTNAGAAGACACTCTTGGGAGACACCCTTGGAAAGACACTCTTGGGAGACACCCATGGGAGACACTCCTGACTTGAAATGTCACAAAATGCCACGCCTGCCAGACAACACAACGTTTCGACACGTTTGAAACCACCAAAACATCATCACTGTTGCAACTTCCCCTATAGACAACGACGTTTCGACACGTTTGAAACGTCCAAAACCATCATCACTTTTGCAGCTTCCCCCATAGACAACGATGTTTCGACGGACCAAAACATCATCACTTTTGCAGCTTCCCGCATAGACACCGACGTTTCGACACTCCAAAACATCATCACTTTCGCTGCTTCCCCCATAGACAGCCGCGTTTCGACAACACATGTAAGAAAGTAGCGCGCTTGCCACACGATTTGCACGTCTTCACTCCTGGACGCAGCCCTGAAAATGCGATTTGCAAAAAACACGCAACACGACACGTCCAAAGTACTGCGCCTGCCACACAAGACAACGATGGACACCTCCAAAGTGTTGCGCCTGCCACGAAAAATGCAAGTCAACTTTTGAAAACGTCGCGAAAGTATTGCGCCTGCCACACAAAACGACTTTCGACGCGTCATGAAAAACGTTGGAATGTCCGGATGTGCCACCCCTGCCACGCGAAATGACGTTTCGACACGTCTCAAACGTTCAAAAACGACCACCTTTGCAGCTTCCCCCATAGACACGGCCATAGCGCCCTACCGCGAAAGTTGTGGACGGTTGCAGACGATTGCGGACGGTTGCGGTCGCGGGCGCAACGTCTGGCGAACACACCCTCAACCCCCAGACCCCCAGAGTGAAACAGGAACCCTTGCTACGCATTCGGGAAAAATACAAGCCACATTTAGCCATGTGGAATCTTGGATCTTTGATGATGTTTGAGGTTTGCCCTGTTCTGAAGACACTTATTGCGCTTCTACATCCCACCCACTCCAAGTCCAAGTTGCAGTGTTTGCAATTACCTAGAGGCGCCAGCAGTGCGGGACTAAATCTGACTCCGTGGTCACTCACAACAAGGGGCTTAAAAATGAACCTTATCTGGGACTCATCGTGATACAAAGAGTAAATGATCATGTCAAATAATCATCAGAACAGCATGGTTGAATATCAGGTACCTGGCCATGTGACATGCCATTCAGAATTCTTTCAGAAATACAGGTATTGCCACCCTCAAAGAAAATTAGGGGGAGCGGCCACAGCTTCCCCCAGTCGCCATGATATCCTCGATGTCTGCAGCCATAGAACGAAAAACGCAAACAAGGCGTCGAAGGCAGGGTGTGCCAGGATCCTTTAGCCGCTTTAGGCGATGGGCGATTGGATAAAACACCAACCACTGGGATTTCGACGGACCCTGACCATGGTATCTTTATCCTCCATTCAGCGCCCCAGCATTGAGCTCCTAAGTGACTTGGCCAAAACGTCATGCACATTTCATAGATTTTAATGACAAGAGTTAAAATCGGCTTCACGCACTCAACTGTTGATCCACAACAATCTCAAAACGCAAACTTGAAAGAACGTTCATTCCCCAAAAAAAGTGTCGCTATGTGGGTTTGTCTGAAAGTACGGTACCCCAAATCCAATTTTCTTTAGATTTGTTTTTCCCTAGTGGCTACAAAATGAGGGACCCAACGCCTATGTTGGGACAAACCCATGTCATATTGTTGGCAATATATATATATATATATCCTATTCGATCCGATTGTGTCCACGTACGTCGAATAAAATGGTTGCTGTTGTACCCCCATAACTTTGTTGGTGATTAAAATCGACCCGTTTATCAGGGCAGGTTGCTTGGATCTTTGATGATATCTGATGTGCATCCCAGGAGTCGTAAGTGAGGTGCATACAACCCATAGATCTAGCTGGGTCATAATGTACTTCTATTACCCACCTACTTGGCGGTTCACCTTAGTAAGCCAGTAGGTTGAGTTATAACACCAGTCACGGCTGGACTAACCCTACTTTACCCTACTTTTAACTGGGGCTAATCAAACCATATCTGAACCTATTTACAAACTGGGGTGAACCAACACGTACCAGTCCTTTCGACCAGACGGGGTTGGTAAGGCTCTTGGATCTGTTCACTCGCCATCGATGCAAACCTTGGATAGCCAGGATGAAAAACATCTCAAGTTATGATGTATATATATATATATGTAACATATGTATGTATAATGTATGAGGTATGTGTGTGTATATATATATATATATATATACATATATTTATATATATACACTGCATATATGGATATAAACAAGGTATATACAGTAAAATTTTATATATATATATATATATATATTTTTTTTTTGGAATTGGATAGCGGCTCCTCTCAAACACACCTGTGGTTCCCTCACCACCCACGTCCTGCAGCTGCCTCGCTGCTGCCCTTTTGGCACCCAAGCACAAGTCTTTGGATCGATTGCAGCTGCACACAGCACCAGGAGATCGCCTGCCGTGGCTGATCCAGAACGAAGCTATGATGGCCTCAAGACCCAAGCACACATGTGGTGACATTGCTGACCCCACTGGATTGCAAGGCTGACCTGGTGGAAGGACACTGGAAAGTTCAAGGGGATCAAATGTGGACATTTCACATTCCCCAAACTTGAAAATTTTATGGGCTTGGACACATGTGATCGTTTGCGGATCTCAGCCAGTACTTCAAGCGGTTTCTTGCAGATGCCCTGTCTTTGAGCACTTCGTCCACATCATGCAAACAGTACTTACTTTGTCGTAAGGTCTCCCTCAAAAAATTGGCCTCCATAATTTTCGTCAGTGAATCTGCAAGCTGGGCTCCGGAGTGCACCCAATGCAAATGGATGCCTTCAGCAAGGATATCTTCTATTGATCGTGCCAATAACTGAGTTCTAAATTCCTGACAATTGGGTACTGCTGTTCTGGTGGTTAGATCATATAGACTCTTGCAATCTGTGATTGCCACATCATGTTGATCAGCCTTGAAAGTTGGTACTGAAATGGCAGGAGGAATATTGGTTGCTTTCTCAGGTCTTTGCCATTCAACTTTTGGGTTCAAGATCCAAGCCCAGTAAATGCGTATCCATGTCAATTGGTCTAACGCACTGGACAATGCTGACGTCTCTGCTGAGAGTACTCGTGACTATCCTCTGAATTTTCTTGGTTCCCCATGAGATTGGACTAACATCACATGACTTATTTTGGGAGATCTCTTTGTGGGTCGCCATGATTATCATGCCAGCATGTGACTCAGGCTTACTCTTTGATGCAAAGGATGCATCTGAGAATGCAAGCAATCGCACATCATTTGCGGCGATGGGCTTGATTTTGATTGTTACATCGCTGTGCTTTTTGGCTGTATGCAACACTTTGTTCGCTGTGATCAAAGTGCCAAGTGTGGCTTTATTAATCTCTGACTGGAGATGGCTCAAAGCACTGGCAATGCCCGGCCGGGTGTGAACTGCAGCATATTGCAAGGATCCAATTAATCCTCTCAGGAGATGTCGTTCAGGTTCTGTAACGGTCTCATTTTCTTGAGCCCGTCTCTCTGCTTTCAAGGTGATTGGTTGAATGCTGTTGACATATTTTGTTTGTGACAAGTGAATGCTGTTGTCTGGCTGTTGTTGCATGTCAATTCCTGTGAAAGTGAATGACTTTGATTTCTTTGATCCGAGTGGGTATTTGGCTTCTAACTTGGCAATCTGCTGCTGGAAGTATTCATCCCCTCCATGGATACCATCGTCAACATGTACTCCTAGAATGCCTGACAGTTTTCCTGAGTTTGGATGTCGCAGGATGTACACGCATGGATCGAATGGACTTTGCTGCATGCCCAGCATTGACAACTCTTCTTTGAGGGTTTGAAACCATAGGTAAGGTGCATCTATCAACCCATACGCTGATTTATCCAAGTTACACACCTCATCAGGCTTGAGTTGCATTGCTTTGGACAGCTCGGGAACGGGTTCAAGGCCCATGACACGGTCTTGCTGCGGCCTGCCTTGCAAGAAGGCTGCACGGATGTCAAATGAGCCTAAGCTCCAAGCCATCGAGGATATCAGCTGTAGGATCAACATCTTTGAAATTTTCCCCAAAGTCGGGCTATCCCTTGGCACTTCTGTACTTTGAGGATCGAGATAGCCGCCGAGGACTAGTAGACGCGCTTTTGGCTTGTGAGTCTGTAATTTTGATTTCTTTTCGGAAGTTTCATTTCGGTTTGACTGTTGGTTTTCTTCACGATCTTTCCACACAAGCAACCATCGGCATCGGAGTATTTGTTCTGGGGCAAGCTTTTCTCGGAGGATTTTTGACACAGTTCCAGTAGAAAGCCAGTTGTTTACTTCTGCTTCTATGGCCTTTTTGAAAGCTTCTTGTTCTTCTGTTGGGAGCATGGATAATTTTACTTCGGTTCGTTGTTTCTTTTCAGTTGTTGCTAACAGGATTGTGTCTGCGGATTCTTCGGCTCTAAGTTCCTCATACAAGTGATTTGGGACCTCTATCTCAAATCTCCATGCACATGGTGTTTCATCTGGTGACACATTGAGGATTTCCTCTTCGCAGCACAGTAACTGTTAAGTGATGAGTTCATCATCTGCATCATTTTCTGGTACGGGAGTATTGATATGACTGTTATTTTCGAGTGGACTATTGGAATTATTATCGGTGGTATTTCCATCTGGTTCATCGTCAGGTTGATCTTGAGATTGACTTGAAGTGTCTTCTTGAGAATTGGGATTTGAACTTGGCACAATAGTTCTTGGGACTGCTTGGTTTTCTTCAGGGGTCGTTTCGGGTAATGTCGGATCCACAACTGGATGGCTCTTGGCAGCGTTGTCAATCTCACCTTCGGCCATTGGCAGCTGTCTGGCTTCCATGGAGCTTACCGGACGCACGTGTTCAAGAGCTCTGCGATGCAGTTTTCCACTCATGGTAGCCCATACAGATAGGTTTGTTTCCTGTTGGGTGACTTTGAGGGGTCCGAACCAATACCTAGGTTTGTTCTCCACGGGTTGCCACATCATTACCCATTCCCCAATTCCATATCCCTTTCGATCGGGTCTTGATCGTCTCAAGCATGCACGTCGGAGTGCCATATCATTGTCGGCTCTGTGGAACGCAACGCGAGCTCTCTCACGAAGCTCCAGGCTCTGCCTGAATCTTATTCCCCACGCATCTTCACGGTTGGCGCTTTCGTGGGCTGAGACTTCATCAGAGCTGGTTATGGAACCTGGCAATTTGGGGCTATTACCAAACACAAGTATCTCAGGGGAATAGCCTCTGCGGATGCTCAAACAATTCTTTGCATGAGTGAGTTGAATCAATGCTTGTTGAAGCTCTGAGAACGTGGTGATGGGTGTTTCGGCATCCAATCTGTCTAGCATTCCCTGAATGATTTGGTCATGTCGTTCGCATCTACCATTCTGCCAGTGGGCATGAGGAGCTGTTACCACACCATGAACATCATGTCTCTGCAGGAAGGCTTCAAATTCTTCACTTGTGAATTCCGTGGCAGGATCCATGACTAAGGTGTTTGGTGGACCAGCCCACTGGAACCAGGCTTCTGATGCTTTGGCAATTGCTTGATTGGCAGCTCGGCTCGGTGCAGGGATTGCCACATGAAAGTTGGTCGCTTGATCGATCAAGTGATAAAAATGGAACATGCGTCCTTGTTTTGATGTCCATGTAATGCCATCTTTAAACACCTTATCATTGAAATCCAATGCATCTTTGAATGTACTTGGACGGGCCAGTGTTGGTTTTTGGCATGAGACACATGTTGGGCAATGCATGTCAAACACAGCTTGGGATAGTTCAGGTCGACAGCCTTGGGCTCTCAACACTGCGCTGAGCCGTTCTGCTGTCGGATGGCATAAGTTCTGATGGGCTCTGCGAAGCATGGCCTGTTCCTCTACTTTGGGTAGGGCCAGAAATCTTTCGCCATGCTCGGTCTTGGGGCTGTGAATTTGATCGCTGGATGGATGCAATCTCTTGGCAGTCTCTGTTTCACTGACTGTGGGTTCAGTGTTGGGGACATCGGATGGTATCACCGGAACATCCTGTTGATCATCTCTACAGACTTGGGTTCAAACACATTTTCCTGAGACTGTTGGGAGACTGGCATCTCTGCAGAACTGGTGCTGGACCCTTCTGGTGCCTGTCGCATTGACATTTCATTTGCACTTGTCGGAAACGGACCTGTGTTGTCAACAGGTCGCATGGCTGCGAACATCGTTATATTCACTCGGCATGCCGGCGATTTTCGGATCAACTGTCGATTGGAGAGCATGGAGTAGTTTTCCCACTTGGGATCAATGGTTACTTCTAAGCCTTCCCTCAACTTCATGATTGATCTTCGAAATGGAGCTTCAGTGGGTTGGACTGAATCTGGTGGGCCCCAACGACGATCTGTTCCCTTACAGGCCATTACCTTGTGAATCTTCATATCTGGAAAGATTTGATGGAGATCATGCAAAATGTTGGGACTGTCAATTTGTTTCTTGCCTACCCGGGGTAGGATTGCACCAATGCGTTTGCAAACATCGGTGACCAATTGCATATTCATGGGTTGGGAATTTTCCACTGTCTCTGGGTTTGATGCATTGGGATCACTGGACTTCAATCGTTTCGCCCTTGGTGGCTGCTCGAGTGCGCCAGTTGCAGCATCATGCTTGGCTCCTTTGATTGGAGCTCTTCGCAAACCTTTGGCAGGTCGCTCTTTGGCCGTGGATGCCAGGATTTCAGGGTACAGACAATCTGCTACTGCAAGTACTGGATCAATCAAGGAACCAAGAGGCTTCTCTTTGGGGAATTGGTTCTTCAGAATGACCCTGGCAATTAGGCGAGCAAACTTGCGGGGATACTCTTCAGAGAATTTCGATCTCAAGACAGTCTGACCTTGCACCTTGGCTGCCCCTTCAATCACTTGATGGCGGTGGTTCTGAGGACATTTGAGGGGATCTAAGGCATCAAACATTCTTTGAAATGTTGTGTGGATCTCAGGTCTTTCAACTCACCTGCTTGGCACAAGTCTGGTTTTGCTACGGTCATGTATCTGTGAATTTCCTGGATGTAGGGCAATTTCATCATATGGGATCCCTTGGGCTGTTCCCAATGTGCATGGCTTTCGCGCCGGTGCTGGTGTCGGAAGAGCACTACGTCACTACGCACAGGGCTACTTGTGTGAGCATGTCCCACCTGGATTGATGAATTGCATCCCATGCTTGAAGTGAGCGACTGCAGTTGAAATGTGACCAAGGACATGTCGGGGACGATGCCGCAACACAAGTGCAAACAACTCACGCCGGCCCTCAGACGTCATCAGATCGCCTTGGTCGAGTCCAAACCGTTTGGCATGTCCACCGAGTTGATTCACTTGGGATGTCATCTTGCTGTGACTACTGTAAAACACTTCAATGAGGTCAATTGCAGAACCGGATGCTTTGACAATGGTTGCCATTTGAATTAATTCTTGTTCCATTTTTCCCCAAACAGTTTACTGTTGGGGTTCTCAATTCTTTCTTAAGAGGTGTCCGCCTCTGTCCAGGTGGTGGTGTCCGGCTCTCCCGCTGTATACGAATTCATTTGTCTCCCAGTCTGGCTGGTGGTGTCCGGCTCTCCGGATCTCTGTCTTCTCTTGTCTCCCTTCATTTGTCTCCCAGTCTGGCTGGTGGTGTCCGGCTCTTCCGATGTCTATCTTCACTTGTCTCCCTTCATTTGTCTCCCAGTCTGGCT